>JAGGAV010007817.1:16140-53902 GCA_017657295.1 Termitomyces sp. DKA64
TAAGTAAGATTGATAAAGTCCACGTGTTTATGTAATTCTATTTACTGTCCAAAATATGACGCCCATGAACGAAAACTTTCACCTGAATACCCAACCACTTCAATTTTGGCCGCAAAGCATGTTGTAACTGGTGACGATAACCCGTAGCTTGGGATTGAGGGGTAGGGATAGATTGACGGGATGAAGATAGGTGTATATCTCTCTTCTGGAGAGAATGATAGCTTCTAGTTTCGCGGCATAAAACTGACTCCCCTGACTTGTCCCTCTGGTGATGATGATATAACCCTCTCCCTTGATATTGTTGTTGGTAGTAACCCCTAGATTGGTGGGATGGGTCTAACTCCTCGCCGTCGTAAAAGGTATCTGTTCCTGTAGAATAGGCGGAGGATGCGAAGTTCATGTGGTGATACGCGGAATCCATCCTTGTAACAGGAGAGGGGTAGTGCGGACGAGGAGGCAAAGGGGGAGGGTGAGACGGAATTGACTGGCGAGGGCGAGGGTAAAATCCTGCCCCTTGATGGTGCTGATGAAAATGATCCCTAGATTGGAGGGATGGAACTGTCTCTTGGCCGTCATAATAGACATATCTTCCATTGGTATAAGCGGAATATCCGGAGTCCGTCGAATCCATCCTCTTAACAGGGGAGGGGTGAAGCGGACGAGGTGGCAATGGGGGAGGGTGTGATAGAACTGGCTGACGGGGGCGAGGGTGAGGATGATAGTCCATGCTATGATTCCTCTTGACCACAGGGCGTGGACGAGGACGATATGTGGGAGTTTCAATAGACGTCAGAAACATATTTGTTAAGATCCTAGATGTTGTGTAGATGCGGTGAGCGATAGTTGTGATGTTTGTTAAGCTGCAGGTTTCTGGGGTATTTCGAGAAGTCCCGCCCTTTTTATGCATTTCATGGAAGTGGGTCAGCCTCCTAATAGTGCGCCACAAGCACAGCTTGGTCTCCTATTGAGATAGTTTGCGTGGGTCAAACTCAGACAGACCAGACTTCTGAGGCCACTAGATCGTAGAAAAAGTTTGATAGTGAATAGAGATGGCGTTGATAATTGGTCGACAAGAACTCATGGAATCTCACAAATGCGGCCTACAGGTCACAAGCATATTTGATATCGATGTCGTCCATCAATACTCTGGTATATTCTTCTTTTGAATAAATAATCTTATTCCGGTCATTGTTTCGCTTATTCCTTCATTACACTACAAGCCTGACAGTACGCGTTCGGAAACCGAAGGCATCTCCATGAACCTCCCGGAAAGGTTCACTGAGGCTGTTCTTTGAGACATTGTCCTATTTATACACCGACGCCACAATGATCTGTCTACCACATCATCATCATAAAGTATAGGAGGAAATGCTGTGTTTACGACCCACCTTTCTCCGCAAGATCTTCTCAAACTTGCCAAAGGCCGATGAAGAAACAAGAGGAGTACTCAAGTTCCATGTATCATAGCGCCGGTCAATCCAGCTGTCTGGAGCCTATCAGCTTCGGACCTATTAGGCGACCGCTATGATCGCTAAACGGTCAATCAAAGAAAGAATCCTTGAACTACTCCCCCAGTTTCCTTGCTTCACGAACTCGAACTTAGAAGTTCAGCAGACCGGCGCCACCTACGTCATTGAATCGAAAAATAGGAGATTTTACCGTTTGCGGATGAGACCCACCTTTGTCCGCAGAGGCCAAAATGAATAAAGGCTCCCCGTATCTGGACTTCAAGTGATTTCACAAACCCCCATCTGCCGCACAGTCAAAGTCAGAAGTTATTCTATCGTCTCAAAACATGTCAACCACTATTGTCTTTGACCAACGCCCTATCCAGTTCTTCCAACCCCCTTATTGCATGCCTCTGTATTTGCATGTCATAATGGTAAGTCGACAGATCTTGAAATTGGGAACTCGGTCTTGACCACACATGCAGTGCATTGTCATAGTAATTGTCCTCTGGTTGGGATTGACCTTGGTCTTCGTGAAGCCTCCCGTCCGTGACATTCCTTCCAGAAGACCTCTGCTATCCAGGTCCGACTCCTCCACCATCGTAGTAGATACACTACGCAAGGATGTCTCTGCCAAAGGCATGACAGACAATGCATCGGACGAAAAATGTAAGTTGACTTGCTCGATTTTTCACATCAGTCCTAATTATATCCTTGCATAACAGTTCCAACGCAACAACGTTTACCATCATCTAAGATCGTGACATCAGATGTCTCAGATGATTTTATTACTTTTCACAATCCCTTCTCCAACGCTGCCGCACCGGTCAAAATATCTAGTTCACCCAGCCTCGCACTCTACCCATTCGTTCGTCGTATGTCCATGCCCAGACACCGTTCCTCATTCCGTATTCCCGCCGCCACTTCCAACACTGGAGGATCTTTGCGCAAACACGCGACTGTCTATCGCCACGGATCCTTGGCTGAAGACAAAGAATCCTACTCGCCCTTTCCTCACGTCCCTTCTGGGAAAGTAAGAATTATCGCTGATGATGAAGAGAAGGAAGAGAAGGTGGAAGGTCCATCGCCCATCTCGGTATGCAAGACACCGACCAAAAACATCCTGGTCCTGGATAATCCGAAGATGACAAGATTCAGACGGGCGACGAAAAAGGTCAGAAAACTATTCCGACTTTCTCGCCGGTTGTAGTAGCAACATTAGTTATCATATCTATTTGTGTCTCGGTATATCGCTATACCCTACAAGCGCTCTTGCATATATATATCTATACCAAGTTCCCTCATTTATCAATCATTATTGACATCATTGCAACCTCGTTGTATTGCAATTTACAACAAATTCACTAGCTTTTTGTCTGAACAGTCGTTAGATTGTTAACAGTGAGTGAAGAATAAGCCATGGCAAGCAACCGAAAGGCAAGACGAGTGTAGATAATAAGATTATGGGAGTCGGATTTAAGCTACAGTTTAATAAGATTATGGTAGTCGGATTCAAGCTACAGTTGGATTATTACTTAGCCAAACTACATAACAAAAGAAAATTTTCATTTATCTCAATTATAAGAAGGTGTGTTGCAAATCCACGCGCCAAAGTGTAAGATATATTTAACATTGGGGTCCGGAATAAGCTCCTTGAAGCAGAAGATGTTGTCATCTGTATGTGCATATTCACCATTATCAAGAAGTCATTGAAAAGGTAGCTAGCGAATAATGCCTGCAGAAAATAATTTGCATGTTCAATCTCTTCAGAAGTGCGCTCATTGGTGGCCGCTTCGCTATATTCTCGCTTTCGATCTTTGGCTGGATGCGAAATATTTCTTGGTTCCCAGAAATACAGATCTTACTTACAATTCACCTGTGCGGCCGTACCATATGCATCGGCCCAAGCATCGCCCGGTGACTGCTCCAGACAATGGGCAGGCAACTATCTGCCAGCGAGTCGTCCATCCAATAGGATTTCTTGCAGGTGTCCCCCCGCCGGATGCTTTTCGTCGCCTGGACTGGTATTTGGGGTAGAGGATGATGTATTGTTTATATCGCATTGGAAGGGCTTGGGTAATAGTCAAATTGATGAACAGCTCTGTTAAATGATAATTTCGTAAACTCTTCCTGGGCCATTCCGAGGGGCCCTTTGATATCATCAGGTCGGGGCGCGGTGGCCGCGCCCCAATTCTTGCCACGTAGAGTGCTTCTGATAACAACTAACTTTCGGTGTCAGCAAACATACATTTAGTCAAAGCTGTGGATCACTCATCAAGTTGATAGGCCTTTCACCGGCCGAGTTAATTCAAGTTAATACTTATCTCCACATATGTATGACGACAAATAACATGCACAGCCACATTCCAGATTGGAAACGTGCTGTGTTCCACGGTTGGTAAGAAGTACCCGGCAGTCCACGTGCAAACAACCGGGCCGGGCCTGAGTTGATTTCTCAACCCTTTGGAGGTATTCAAGAACGATACATTCTCTCGAAATTCCAAGGGGATTTGTCATGTCGAATCGTTCTGAAAAGCAAAAAATACCCGCACCCATCTCTCGGTCCCGTCCATCCGAGCCATGATAAGTATCTGGATCCATACAAGGTGTATTTCTCTTCTCCCCTAGGTATTCCGGCGATATGCATGATTATTCATCCTCGTTGCTTCATCGTCCTTCCCATGGGCTTATCGCTAAGCCTGCACGTCACCAATGTGGCTACGGCGCTGTCAAAAACCCTATCCCTCAGAAAATTCAAAACATAACTCTCCTGTCGTCGGTATACATCCAGGACCCTAATAACGAGTCCAGGATTAGATTTCAGACTCGAGTGTTATAGCTTTCAGCCACTTTTGTCACGTCCGGTTCGTCAGGACTTCCCAGACCTCGAACATGTACTCCGAGGCATGATGACCCTAACACTACTACGGACGTTTTTTGCTCGGAACACGTGTATCCGCGTACCTTATTAATCGGACTAGTGACTGGCTTCGGTATCAATATATACACGAAACCTGATTATGGATATTCCTTATATTTTGCTGCGCCATGTCCATCAGCGGCCATGACGGGTTGAATGGCCGCATAAACTGTCTCACGAATATCATCAATGGCTTTGCAAATCGGGTTGTTCATTTCCAAGCTGTAATTGACAAGATATGGTTGGCCATAGTCGTTCGCACACCAAGTCCCACTTCTTCGGCTGCTTCTACAGGAAATCGGTCACATACCTTGTTTCCGAGGCCTGATCCACAAACTAGAATCAGCACCCTAGATTCAGACCACAGCGCTGTGATTGCATCACATGAACCAGATGAACATGAGCTCGAGCGTCACATTAGAGGGTCCTGAATCCCCGCGACGTGATCGATGGTTGAGGACAGCATTATTGCCTGATACCTGAGAGTTCAGACTGAAAATCTTTGTTCTGCACTGCTGATATATATGGGGGTGGACCGTATCTCACAGCCGCAGGTAGATGCCTCGAGGAAGATATTTTCACCGCTGTAGGGGTCGCTTGGCGAATAGCCGCAACGTAGCCCACAGACAGAAGCGGATCTTGGTGGGAAATTTGTCGGCCCTTGAATGCAGGTTTTAGGGTCTTCCAAAGTATAATTTCAGTACTTCGGCTTGTAAAAACATTGCCTACGCTCAATATCTGTTGACCCCCGAGGCGTCTCAACAATTCCGGCGGAAACCTCTCATCATTCCCCAATCAATATGGTGGATTTGTCACATCATTGGCCCTCTGGGATGAAGTATGTACCCCTTTGATGATCATGTCTGTTTTGAGCGTGCTTGGAGGCCACCTCATCTGTATGTTTTCCAAGCGGGTTTATTATGTTCTCATGCACTTACACTGACGATACGGTAACTAGACTCCTTTTATCGTGGTTATATAGCCGGTCCATAACTCGACAAATGGGGAATTTTATTGCTGGCCATTTGGCCGCAGTCCTACTCGCACATGTCCACTGGCCATGGTTCGCTAAAGTCCTCGGATCGACAAACAATGGTCTCTATACCCATATGAAAGTAATTGCAACTGGACAGTATACAGATGCCAAGCGGAGACTGAAACAAAGTCTCCGGTACATAGAGGTAAACCAAACACTTGTGACTTTTACTATTTAATCAATGAATGCACTCCGGGCTGGCTCGGGGCAGAGCTTCTTTTATGCCAGACCGATCAACTTCTCAAATTAGTTGACAAGAGTGACTTGACAAACCATAAATTTGGATTCTTATTTTCTTATTCAATCGTGGCCTTGTTCCAAAATCCGCGTCATGTGACGTTGAGTCAGCGCTTAAACCGGTCCGGTGTTCGAAATGAAGCCGAAACTAAAAATTGAAACTTGGGCCAGAAAAGATATCTGATATGAGCCACTGTCTTGGGGGCCATCTCAATGTTTCAATGACAACAACCAATCCAGACAACCCCTTGACGTCGGAATGTGCGGAACAAGCACCCACTCATACTACTGTTCAAGTCACATCGCGGCTGTGAAGTGTTCGTCTTTCTCCTTGGACCGCAATTGTACTGCGCCGGTTGAAGATGACCTCCCGCACAGCTCACGCTGGTATCTGGAATCTCAAAGATGAGTCCCCTGCACGTTACACATGCCACAGAGAATTGCCATTGACCGGTCAAGTTACCGGTAACTCCCTTAAGCATGTAATACCGCCGTCTTGAGTGAAAACCGGCCAAGACTGGGCCATACTTAATTTTATTTTGTGGAGGCCGGGTGGTTAGAAACGCCACTGGCTGAGTGATATATAACCTACCACTCATTACTGGCTCCACACCAAACGCCCCAATCTGCCACGTCGACCCCGTCTCTCGCCAATATGCCTGTCCATCTGCCTGACGCACACAAATATCATCCAGCAGTGAGTTGTCAGCCACCGTCAATGTTGTTTCCTCTAATAATTCTTCGTATCGCTATCCAGCTGGAAGAACAGATTATTGCTGTAGTGAAGCAACACGACCACCAAAAAGGCTGCGACTATCTCGATATTACTAGTGGTATCAATGAAGGGATTGATTCTGTGAGTTGTCGAGATGTCTCCATCTTTCTCGATGCCTGATAGGCTTTGCAGACTTACTGGAAAGATGGCTATAAAATTCGAGATCGATCTGGGCAGGAAGTTGTCTGCTGTCCTGGCCTTCTTTATCCTCGAACCCTTACCTCTGCCGAAGTCTGGTCGCACATTGCGAAGCGTCTCGCTGCCTATGTATTTCTCACACCGGCCAACTGGCGCCCTGACCCCAAGGCCGAGACGGACGAAGACGAGCGCAGAGTTCGCGTGTCCCCCCAAGCATATAAAATGGAGCCTAGCGAGAAAGTGAAAATCGAAGATCAGGAAAACAAGGAGCATTGTGCAATGTGCGCTGATCGCCGTAAATATTGGGCGGTCTCCCCACCCATATTCCTATCCAGAAATTCGCGCAGATGGCATATTCATGTTGACTGCTTACAGCATTTCCTGCCACGACGTCAATTTGGGCTCAAATCTGCTGAACTTGTCGATTTCGCCTGAACCCATTTACGATCCACGGATGGGTTTAAACGATGCCGGCTGTGTAAAATAATGTACAGTATACCATATCATGTAATATCGTATCTTATAAACTGTTATCACGGTCTATAACTCGATATCAGAACCTGCAAAGCAGGTAAATAGTAAGGAGAGCAGAACAGAACCACGCATGTGATGTTCTGTTATACATGAGAAATAGCTCGATCGTTTTCCGAACCCATGATCCTCAAGTATCATTTCTACTCACCACAAGAGTTCGTTCTATCCCTGTTGTCGGCGAGACCGGCCCCTTTTTGGAGGTCGAGGCACACATGGCCTATTGTTTTTCTTACAGTGGCTATTCGAGTTACGAATCATCAGCTTCTGAGGAGTTGATAACTAAGAGTAGAGAATACACACTTGCAACGCTGGTCCTCATTCCCTTCCTGCGCGGTCCGTCTGCAAGCTACCTTGTCTCGATAACATGCAGCACAAGCTTGGATTCTCGGTCCTCGAGAAACCGACCTGGTTGCTCCGCATGAATGTGCCAAGGAAGAAGAATTAGACTCAGCCGGGTCATTAGAGATGCTCGAGGGCCTAGCCAAGTTTTCAGACGACTCTTGGCTTCCTCTGTGTACAGACGTAAAAGGAATCGACGAGTTCATGAGAGTACTCGAGGGTCCAGCCGAAAAATGTGGATTGTCAAAGAGGTTGGGCTGAAGCTCGGTATGATCGCTTGGCACTGGATCAAAAAAAGTATGACCAGGCGGCCCGAAGCGTGTATTGTTGCGAACTCGCAAGCTTTTGCGGCCCCGGGATCTGATTCCTTTGCATTACCGTATGTTTAGGAAGTGGGTGGACGTGACTTACGTTCGAGAGCTTGAAAGAGAGGAATACGTGAATTCACGTCGAGATTTTTCAATATGGGACGAATCCAGGAATTCAAGTTGCGATGAGAACTGAAGTGCTCCGGTTTGAGCACGCTGCACTGGCGAAGCAGGTAGAGCCAGAGTAGATATTATTTCTGTTGAAGACGATACGGTACTAGCCGACTCCTGCGATGGGTGGGGTCAGGGATAGAAGAAAGACTAAAGGGCCGCCGAGCTCACATTCGCGTCAGAAGACATCCTTCGTTCTGTCTCGGTATATTGGTATTCGCGGAAGTAGCTTGAGTAGTGGGGATTATGAACATAGCTCGTTACATAGCTTTCCTCGTTGGCTCTGCGAGGCGAAGCGGGTACACGTTCCTCGTTAGTCCAGCGAGGCGGAACGGGTATACTTTCCTCGTTAGTCCTGCGAGGCGAAGTGGGTATATAAACAGGCAGAGTGCGGATCAACCTGGATTCATTGCTATATACGCTGGGAATGGGCTGGTTCGAGAACGACGGCCACGAGCTGATATGACTATCCACAGAGGTAAGGATCTCCCCACCTTGCATCAACTGTATCCAATTTCAAATTAATAAAGGAAGACATATGTAGGCCCGATAGGAACTATAAAAGAAGAAGACATACCTCTGGCGCAGACAAACCTTCTTCTTGGAAGCTGCTAGACAGTTCCAGAGATGCAAACGGCTCGTCCGGCGAGGTATCAGGAACTTGCGGATGGCTCTGCTCCAGTGAATGATATGATGCATAATCATCGATGTGCTGGGTTCTGAGCGATGATGTTGGTGCCGACCTGGCTTGCATATGTGAAGGTGTATGGCTAAAAGGAATCTCCGGCGCATGAGTCGCGAAGTCACCATGGTCAGCGCAAAAGCCGCGCGTGTCGTTGCATTCTTCCATCGAGGAAGTGTGAGGGGGGTATTAGACGCCAAGACGATTCTCCATGATTGACGAAGGAGACATTTATATACTTTTCCGGCTGTCGCCTTGAGGCGTCCTTAACTCCTTAACTATGTAAAACTCAGTGTTTGTGATAAGAAGCGATACATGGACCTACAGAGAGACGGCCCTTATTTAGCCATATGCATCAGTGCATCAGGTGATACGACGCTTTTATACTTCTGTGTCTTGATCCAAAAGAACAAAACATTTGATCCTTGTTTTGCTTGTAATTCAACCTGAGACGATGATATATGCGGGCATGGGGTGATGGGTCATCGTATCTGTTGGCAGAGCCTAGAGAACGGGCGACAAAAAGAAAAGGACTTAAAGGAGCTGAAGGGAAAACGTGCACACGAACAAAAAGGAACAGCATCCTACAATGCGTGCCTTGCGCGCGCCGCGTGTCAGTGTCACCCCTCTTTCCAGATTTAGCTAGGCGGGCGCCTAGGTAGTATGAATCAAAGTATAACCCAGAGCTGACACGGTGCTTTCGTGTCCTTTTTGTCCTTTTTCGTTTTGAAGGCATCATTAATGCACAACCACCTGTACAACAACGCAGGGTTTCCTGCTGACTGCGCATGTTCTCTGGCTTGTAGATCTTCGATATCGCACGATACCCCAACAAAGACCCTCTTTCTCACCAAGCTCTCACTTCGTCACAATGTATGATGATAGAAATAATACTCTGGACAGCTGACCCACCAATGAATCCACGAGCTATATCTCATTCGTCAACCTTTGAGAAAGATCTGCACAGATCGCAACTACTAATCAGTACGGTCAGGATCATTCGCATGTTCACTATGTATATCTCTCTTCTATTGTTGTAAAAAATTGAAACATTGACTGCTACGAACTCGATCAGCGCTTTTTCGCCGACAAGCCATTCGAAGTTCAAAACCTGACAAATGTTTCGCACATTTCTCGTTACCCCGATTGAAACGGGCCCCGGCCCGGACCAAGAACTTGGTCGCCACTTGTCGTTACTCTATTAGGTAGACGAAATATTCTGAGTATTCTGTGGCGTTTAACATCTCACCACCAGCACTTTATATCATAAGGTAGGTGGGTATATCGTATGTCAAATGAGTGTGTACTCTACGAATCATGCAGGGTCTCAATAGGAAAAAAGTCCAGCAGAAATCAGATCCGTGTGTGTATTATGGAATTAATGGAGAAACAAACGTCGAGTGTTGGAGCAAAGGAGGTGGAGTAGATAATAAGCGTCCTAGCATCACATTCCGGATATATTGCCCGCCACCGCTCACAAAAAAAGAGACAAAAACGGAACAACGACAGCCACGAAAGACACACCATTCCTTACCCCCCCACTGGTAGGTCTAGCTCCAGCAGCAGTCTGCGGCCTTCCCGATGTCCCTGTCTCTGACGGAGAACCACTAGTCGAAGTCGGATCACCTGGCACAGTGACATTATCCAGCGCAGCATAGATGACGGAACTTTGATACTGCGTGCACGACGAGCTCGCGGGTGTTCGTGGAGTGTAAGGAAAACTCGTGATAGGTCCTAGACTTTCAGGTGGCTGCGTGAAGGTTTGAACTACCCCAGCAGAGTCGGTGTATACTCCGGGATAGTCTTGGTCGTCACCGAGACAGGACTCGAAGGTACCATTTTGAACGTTGGCAGGGGCGTTGTAGAGACATCCAATGCGGTCGTACACGTGTTCGCAGAAATGTTGAGCATTGGGACCGGCGGGGTCACAGGCTTTGATACAGAAGTAGTCGCTACCAATGAAACTATGGATGGATGGAGAGTCAGAGAGGGATCTGCGTATCTCATGGGCAACGCACTTGTGCCACTCAATTACTTGTTGGTAGGAGTTATTGTTTCCATGAGACCAGGCATTGGAGTAGACTAAACCACCGAGAGGGTTACCACGCTACAAAGAGATATTGTAGCAACGACAAAACAAAAGGCACTAGGATGACTCACGAGGTCGGCACCATGAGGATCCATCTCTCCTCCATAGTCACCGTGTTGGAGGTTGATCCTTGACTGGTTAATGAATCCTGACACTTGAATATAATTCGGCGTGCGCATGAATTGTACGCCAGATAACGCATCTTTAGGAATGAGGCGTGTGCCGTGCGACGGATTCGTGCACCACGCGACCATCTCACCCTCCGTGGATGCGACTACCGAGTCGGGCTCCGGCGGTGCCCAGATACAGAAGTCTGTTGGCGACAATAAGAACAAGTCATGAAAGGTTCAGCCATGCGAGACGTGCCATCAAGAGAATTGACCATCAGAGTCTGGCAAAGAGCCTCCTGATTCTGAGTCGTCGAATTACACATGTTGTATCCCCATTGACGCCCGCGAACGAGTTCATCATCTGTATCGACTTTGTACGGCTGTGGAAAAAATCGCCATGAGAGACCAAGGAGGTAGGGATCCTGAGCCACTCACAATTCCTGATGGATAGGCGAAGACTTTTGACACGAGTGGAGTTGCAGGGTAAGTGCTCTTGAGAGAGTCAGGTATGTCTGGTGGGGGTGCGACTACTGCTGTTGGAGCTGCCGCCGGTGGTGGTGTCAAGGGCGGATTTTGTGCAAGGACGGTGGACACGAGGCCGAGCAGTAATGAAGTCGTCAACATGCCTGGTCCAGTCTAAGATAGAACTGAGCGTCGGCTTGTGGTGCTAAAAAAAGGAACGTGCACAATGCAAGAGAAAAGGAGAAGAACAACGTGGGCTGTGCCGAAGTCAGAGTTTATATAGTATCACGAGGATGCGGGATTCTCCCGTATTAGGCTTCGAATGGCCGTGAACCGCGGCCTTGAATGGAGGTCCTGTTCGAGCAACCGAGACACTTGCTCCAAAGCGCAGCGCACGATAAATGCCTCTAGTGTCTGCGAGCGATTTTGTGTGTTCCACCCGAGCCAAGGGAGGCAGAGACGACGTAGAAAAGAGCGGGCAATAGAAGCAGCTCGCTGGCCTCAAAGGTGCGTTACATGCATAACAAGAACCTTTCAGGCCAGGGTCAATGGACTCGGAAGCTGACAGCGTGTATGTACACTGTCAAACATGCTAAATTACGCGCGAAGGACTATTTGCAACGCTGCTCAATGACGTTCACATTTTGCACCTCTTGCAGCGGAATTGCGCCACATACACTAAAACCACAAAAATTCGATCGCGAGAAAGTAAGTATGACGAGTTGTACCACGCGGTTCCAACTCCCGAGTTTACGGGTAAAACAATTGAAAACCGGAGACTTTGATTCCACGTGATCTCGCCACGTTCGATAAATTTGGAAGGACGCGTATAAACCTTTTGAATTTCCAATATCCTCATGAGCTGCTGAGCAGGGCGCTAATTGTGATATTTACTCCAGGATTGATACAAGCCATAACAGGTCACGACTGGAAGCGTTCAGAAGTACCACGAGGACCAAAGGAAGCATGGAGTCAAAAACGACAACAGGTCATTGAAAAGACTTGGCGGAAGTGAAGGGCAAGCTAGAGGAAGTACAAGATACTAATGGGTAGTCATGTAGAATCTGAATATGGCAAGTAACAGTATCACAAAATCGCAGATGAACATCTGCCCCATTCTTTATATATTGCTCACTTCTTCACATACATGCCAGGCCTTGTTGGACACGGACACTCTTGCTTCTGTTAACGATGCTGCCGGGTCCATACTATCTTATCCCTCTACTCTTTGCCCCGTTGGCCTATGGCCTGCCCCGTGATGCCTGTACCGCCCTAGCGTCTGGACTTCATCTGGAGAACACGACGATCATCTCCGCTTCGCACGTCTCAGGTCCAGTGAATGTCACTTCTATGGGAGTATGTGAACCAACTTCACAGGCTCTCGTTTCATCTTCTATCTGTCGCGTTGAGTTCGTTATAAACACAACTTCAACGTCAGCCGTGTATGCAGAAGCATGGTTGCCAGATACCTGGTACGGGCGATATCTTTCTGTTGGAAATTCCGGCTTTGGAGGATGTCAGTTTCTTGCTTTCCTCTATCTGAGAGGAAGGTGGTGCTAATTCGTACGCAGGTATTGATTATGGGAACCTGGACTACGGAGCCTCCCTTCACTTTGCAACAATTGGCTCAAACAATGGACACGACGGTACAGTACTGGATGGCCGACCGTTCTTAAACAAACCTGAAGTTATCAATGACTTCGCCTTTCGCGCAATCCACGTCCAAACAGTGATCGGCAAGCAAATAGTTGAAGCATATTACGGGTCACCCCACCAGAAATCCTACTTTCTCGGGTGTTCCACCGGTGGTCGACAGGGAACACAAGCGGCGCTGAAGTATCCGGAAGACTTTGACGGTATCGTAGCTGGCGCTGTACCTGCCGATTGGAATCATCTCACCGGTTTGGG
Source organism: Termitomyces sp. DKA64 (assembly GCA_017657295.1). Lineage (NCBI taxonomy): Eukaryota > Fungi > Basidiomycota > Agaricomycetes > Agaricales > Lyophyllaceae > Termitomyces > Termitomyces sp. DKA64. The sequence goes on from JAGGAV010007817.1 coordinate 29,298, forward strand.
TACGATGTTGGCGCTATATCAAGGTGCGCCGTACGCAAGCACGAGTCCGAACTTCATTCCTCCCGCTCTTTGGAATATCGTTGCGACGGAAGTTCTCGAACAGTGCGACGAACTCGACGGCGTGAAAGATGGGATTATTACGGAGCCTGATATTTGCGACTTCCGTCCCGAAGCCCTCTTATGCAATGGGAACAACACGACTGCTTGTCTCTCAAGTGTCCAAGTTGAAACTTTGCGGAAGATATACCAGCCATTCTATGGTACCGAGGGACAACTATTATTCCCTCGTTTCGACCCTGGATTTGAGGCCAGCGCCGATAGTCCGTCAGTCTTGGGCGGAGAGATCTATCCGATTGCCGGTGTCAGTGTCCCTTTTAATAAGGCTTGTGGCTGCTGACCACTTACCCATCGTCTAGGACTGGTTTCGATATACCATCTTCAATGACTCAAGCTACAATTTCAGTAACTTTTCTCTCATGGATATAGCGCTGGCGGATAGCATAAATCCAGGTGGAATCTCGACTTTCGATGGCGACTTTTCCGAATACAGGGACAGAGGCGGCAAATTCCTAGCATACCATGGTCGGCGGGACTGGGTACGTGTATCAACATGTTCATGTCTCTTCTGAGCTGCTTAAATGGCTTCCCTATTGTAGCTTGTCCCGTCAGGCAACTCCAAACGCCTTTACAATCTCATCTCCCGAACACTAGGAATGTCTTCCCTGGATACCTTTTACCGCCTCTTCCTCATTCCCGGGATGGATCATTGTCATAATGGACCTGGTGCAGGAATTTTTGGTCAAATGTTTATTGCATCCAACGTGGTGAATGCTTCTTCACACAATGTGTTACTCGCTATGGTAGACTGGGTAGAAGGGGACGTTCCTCCAGATAATGTAGTCGGGATATCTCTTGATGGGCAGCAGAGGACACATTGTCGATACCCACAGAAGAGTGTGTGGAGTGGGGAAACCTGGATATGTCAAAATGTCAGTGCATGATTTGTTATAAACTAGCGTTTTTCTACCCTTGTAGAATAACTATCATCGTGCTACGTCGTAAAATACTGAATAGTATGTCGACATTATATTATATTAACCGAACGGATATGGATGGGGTGGTAATGACCACCTAGTCCTCACCAAAAAGCAAGAAATTGTCCGAGAGATACCGAGAACATTACGAAAATAATAGACTCCTACAATACCCAGATGCCAAGAATCACAGATAAACCGAGTGTGAAGAGTGAGACACCTCTCACATTCAACTGGGCAGTATTTGTAGTTTGTAAGGATGTTCCTGTGACCACTGATGAAGTCGCAAAAGCAGTCGTTGCGATCGAAGGCGGTTCAGTGATCGTACTTGAAGAACCCGTTGCTATCACCGTGGGGGAGATCAGAGTGTCAGTCACGCTGAGGGTGCTGAGATTGTTGTTGCTAGAAGCACGACTGCTGCTGCCGGCTGAGCTAGATACACCACTCGAAATTGCTGCCGTCGTCGTTGTGACCAGTACTCCACCACTGGAAGAATCTCCGGATCCAGAGCTCATACTCCCGGATCCAGAGCTCACACTCCCAGCGAAGAGTGCAGCGCTCTGATATTGCACACACTCTGAACTAGCCGGAACACGGGCGACATACGGTATACTCGTGATGTCACCAAGGCTTTCAGGAGGCTGAGTGTATGTCTGCACTTTGCCTTGTGCGTCCGTGTAAATGCCAGGAAAATCTTGATTGTCGCCCTTGCAGGACTCAAAGACCCCGTCCCTTGCATTCGAAGGGGCATTGTATTCACAACCGATGCGATCGTAGATATGCTGACAGTACTTCGCAGCATTAGGTCGCGAAGGGTCGCAAGCCTTGAAGCAGAAAGTATTGGACCCCATGAAACTGGATTCGAAGAGTAAGAAGATCGACTTGGTGCTGAACAAAAAAAATGCATACTTGTGCCACTCAATGACCTGCGTATACTTGTTCTTATTACTTGTGTATGCGGTCGAATAGACAAGTCCCCCGAGAGGATTGCCGCGCTGGGAACAACTTAAGTATCTGATCGTTATTATGCACCATTTGGACATACGAGGTCAGCACCGTGCGGATCCATTTCCCCTCCCGAGTCACCGGCGGCGATGTTGATTTTTGTCTGATCGATGAAGCCGACGACCTGGACATAATCCGGCGTCTTGGTGAATTGCACTCCCGTGATAGCGCCTGAGGGAATGACGCGAGTTCCACGACCGGGTTTCGTACACCACGCGACCATCTCGCCTTCGACATCGCCGACGACTGAATTTGGGTTAGGAGGTCCCCACAAGCAGAAGTCTGATCGTATACACAAGGTGAGATATTATGAAACACTGAGAGACAAGGTACATACCGTCGACGGAGTTTAGAAAGGACGTTTGACAGAGCGACGATTGGCCTTCGGTACTGGCATTACAGCGATTGTATCCAAGTTGGCCGCCGCGATCCCCGACATCTGTGTCGGCCTTGTATGGCTTACCGTTCCAAGTCAGGATGGTGATAAGAGTCAGAGATAGAAATGCAAGCTAACCATCCCATCCGGGTAGGAGAAACGCTTATCGACCAGCGGGGTGAAAGCAGCCATAGAAGATACGAAATGTGCAGCCGCGAACGCGCTAGTCAAGAGAGACCTTTTCCCAGTACGAGTCATCTTGCAAAGAACACAAACGCGTCGAGGGAGAAAAAAGGGGCGCGATGTGGTTCACTTGAGAGACATATTTAAAGGATAGACAATCCAACCCTGTTAGAGAGATGTACGGCACAAAATGCCCGCGTGCGCGCATGGGCTCTCCGGAAAATCAGGTCTGGTGACCAACTAAAGGAGACAATTGACCGGTCGAGTTTTCCATGGATTCGGAACTAGAATGGGGATTTGGAAATATCCTCAATACTTCCTCGAGCACACAGTGCTAATGGGAGAAGAGTCCTGAGGCCTGGGAGAGATTCGTGGAAATCTGACTGAGTTGTTCAATATATCCAATGTTGGATCAAAAAAGAATATTATTCGTTATCTTTTGTTATCGTTATCCCTTAATGTAACGACCGTGACCCAAACATCACATATTCCGGCCTTTCCTGTGATTATTGCTCGAGGTTACCGGTGCTTATTTTGCCGTCCATACAAAAACTTCGTACTTTGTATTCGGTCACTAGTTCTCTCTCATATCAGGACTTACACTAGATCCGACGATTGACACGAGACTCTCGTGTGACGACACCGTTATAATCACGCTGTCGCTACACCTAATCCAGCCAAGTCACTGTAGCTTTTCCGTCAATTTCTACTACCAATATGCTCGCTAGATTACTCAAGAGATGTCTCTTTATGTCCAACTAATGATGCATTATTCAGCCATAGTTTCAGCATAATTGCTATAGACCATACACTTCTTCCAAACTTTCTCCTAAAATAGGAGGACTTCATGCCTTGCATCAGTCCTTTCGACATATATATCCTGAATTATTCACTTAATTGATTGATTTAAAAAGGACGAGTCTTAAAAATCTCCGTCTTCATCCTCCTCATCCCAGTCGACCTTCTCTAGCGCCTCTTCGCCCTCGCTGTACAGTTTATTCAAACCTGTAAGTTCAGGTAAGTATTTGGTATCATTGAAAGCCTTCAACAGCATCTCAAAGCCAGCCTTCTCATACTCTCGCAAAACCTATGTTGAAAGTCATTCAGACATAACGGCACAGTGCAGCTGATGAGGCTTACGGTTTCGCTACATCCAGAACAGCGGTCATATGCCGCGCCAACAATGGGAACGTTCTTAAACTGTGCGAGGAATCCTCGTAGTTGGTGTGGAACGACTCCCAGAACACTGCCTCCATCCTCTTCGCTATATGATCCGGGGACTTGATTGACTTGAGGGGCAGGGGCATGAAGGCTGAGTATACCGTTTGAAGGAATAAGTTGGTCAACCTCATATCACTTTTGCATGTGCTTACCCTTCAGGGTGTTGTAATAGAGAAGCAAGCAATTCCACGGCCGTGGACGCTGCTATGGGTGCCAGGCCTGGTCGTGTCACCGTGCACATTTGATCTAGTGTCCGATCCGTCAAAGACTACAATGGTCGCGTCAAAAGATTGTCCAAGTTTGAGGATAGAAAAGTATGCACATCAGAGGGAGCGACGATGTCGTTACAATAATAGCAACCTAGACGGACTCCACTACGTGGCACAGCACCGGCACGAGGACCATGGCGCATTACTAGGTAAGTGTCGAAACCCAAAGCGGCGTTGATTACGATCTATCTCGTAGATATAAGTCAGTTCGACGAGCCAATGGACGACAATGGACAACGTGTCGACATTACCTTGTCTTTCGCGGCACCAATGACTGTAGGTAGCCACCTACTTTCGCGGGAGTCCATGAGGAGAAAAACAACATCATGTTCATCTATGAGCGCCTCGAGTTTCTCCACATCCATTTTCGTTTTGGCGACCTCAGATGGAGGAACAGGATGGCCAGGCATTGGTATCGAAAGTGAGATACCAGCTGAATTCTTACTTACAAGTCAAGACTGATGTATACAGACATACCAAGCGAAGACTCACGATTCCCGGAAATATTTTCTTCAGATGCGCAGCAGCACATTCGGCTTTGGGCTTTCCGCCTTCGAGGCAGTCCTCGAACTCGAAGAGTGGCTGGCGAACTGGATTGGAGAAGGAAACACGTGCAGAGTCGACGAACGTTATCGTTCTAACACCCCATCCCTGTGGACGCATGAGCTTGCCATGGATCACCAGAACCATCGAAAATGTACGGTACCATCAACGTTCGTGCCACATAGCATCCCAAGGTTCCGGCACCGAGGAGAAGGCATTTGGTCGCAGATATTTTATCTAGATCTAAGGATGGCAAGATACGCCAACGCATTAGCTTCAGGTTAAGATCAACAGCCTGGTCTGCAAGCCTGAGAAACCCAAGTCAACTTGTTTCATGTGCGACAGTTGCCACACTTACTTGGCGGGATCCATCATAGGCGCCAGGTCTGCTAAGCGCGGTCCGAGCTTTCCTTGAGGGTTCTTTTCCCATCCCACAGCACCCGGACGTTCATTGCTATTGGGAGGTGTACTTCCAACTTCTACAACTCCGAAGCGGCTCTTCCAAGAGGATGTGGGGGGAATCTCGGCATCGCGCCAGCAAAGAACGCGTACACTCGAAGTGGATTGAGGGTACAGTGCACGAAGATAAGCAAGGAGGTTGCGTAAGGGCCAACCTGGATTGGATGGACTTGCCGAGGGATCAATGAAGGCTATAGTCTGAGAAGAAGGTGGGGTTGACGCGAAGAAGGTGGAGAATTCTTCCACAGGCGCTATCGACGCGTCTTCGCGAACGAGAAAGAATGGAAGGGGAACAGGCAGAGATTTCAATTGGTCGTGGATCGTAGTAAGCTAGAAGTCTGTTAGCGCTACGGTCGCCGATTATAACAGTAGGTCTCACATTTTCAATAGAAAACTCTTCGGATGCATTCTGCCAATCATCTGAAATCTCCCATGCTGGCTTCGATACGAAGGCGGGGAATGCGAACCAGTAATAATATTTATATTTCTTGAGGTCAGCAAAAGTGATGACGAGGAAGTTGTTCAAATACGAGGTATCGCGCGTCGCTATTACGTGGTCCCAGATCTGGGTTCAATTATTGAGCGGAACTTGCAGAAAATCAGGGATACACACCTTTGCTGCCTCTTCGTTGAACAGACTCAACTTATCCGCAGCTTTGAATTCTTCTATAGTGTTGTAATTTTTGAACGTGCCCGACGTTGTAATCGATCCTGGCACAACTCTAGACACAATCAACGCCTCAAGAGTGGCGACATTTCTGGCGCACCTACTTAGCCTCCTTGTCAAATGACTCTGATCCAACGCTCAAATTGCATCCTAACGCGATCTCTTTGCCAGACTCCCGATCGGTGACTGATCGCCCGACTGAGTATGAGCCTGTTATGGGAATGGCTGCATCTGACAACTGAAGCACGTCAATCTTAATATTCGTGAGTTCGTGCCAGAATGAAGGCTGAATTAGCGAGGAAAAAGGCGCAAATTGGACAATTGGCATGGCAGTAAGTAATGGAACCGAATCAGGCTCGAAACAAATCTTATCGCGATCTTGTCCTTCAGTGGCTCAAATAAGCAGCGAGGCATTTGCGCCGATTGTGAGATGTTTCTGAAAATACACACACACGCCTGTACAGCTGATGTTTAGCACCAATTCTTAGCTCTGATACACATGCATATGGACGAAAAGCCTTTCCCTGGGTCACCCCCGACTGTCATCGGAAAAAAGTCGAACGAACATACGCCATACGCCAGACATTGGGTGCGAAGATCGCCGAGCTTCAACAGCTAGAACTTGAGCTTTCTCTCACTCTCGAACGGCGCAGTGTTCTTCGAGCCCATATTGACAATTGCCGCTTACTGTTATCGCCCATGCGTCGATTGCCGACCGATATCCTGATATAAATTTTTTTTTCAATGTTTGTCATCGAACCACAACACTATCGTAAGCACTAAAGAGGCACCGCTTATCCTTCTCCTTGTATGCCGCCTATGGAGAAACCCATCTCTGTCGACGCCTTGTCTCTGGGCGAGCTACACATCACTGTTTCCAGATTCGAAATCCTTATCATGCAGGACGATCTACCTTATGTCGACAATGCGCCGTCAGTGTCTCCTCGTCGCAAGGATGGAGTTTCAGCTTGGTTAACACACTCCTGGCCAGCACCCGCTGCCGATCTCGCTTGCGGAGCCTCAAAATTATCATCATTTCCCCCAGATAGATATTCCAACGCGATTCAAGACATGATGTCGACGCTCAGCTCTTTTGCCAATCGCTGGCGGAAGATTGAGCTTATTTCCACGTATCACGCATTTGTGGAACTTTCGACCCTATGCCAAAGAGATCTACCTTGATTAGAAGAATCCTTGTCCATCAGAACTGTTAGAACCATCAGAACTAAAGCCAACACAGTCTTCTTCGGAGCACCTGGATTACAAACTCTCCACCTCTCGGGCAGGCTAAGTAGTATCCTCACTTCTCCCGTAAAATGGTCAAGTCCGACGGAACTCTTATCTCAGAAATCATGGATATACAAACAAACTATCAAATCTCTTCCCGCTCGCTCAACTGGAGTTGTTGAGCAGATGCCACAATTTGGTGCTCTGCAGCCTACATATCAATGGCGGACACGAACAACAAGTAGCCCGCACACTACCTACCGTGTCTCTATCGCATCTTACTGAACCTTGGATCAAGACCTTTCAACACCTATTTCTCAAAGTCGGCCTTTTATTTGAGAAGCTGGATGTACCATGGTTCACAATTCTCGCATATGAAGGCAGTGACGGAGAAGAGGATTTATCTACCTCATTCATTCGGCTGCCAACACTAGAGACTATTTGTCTTCGCACGTCTCTTTCGCAATAGGAGCAATGTCTGACAAATATCCCGCGCATAACCAGATTGGCTCTGGGTGACCTCAGGCATGCGACAACTCACTTCAACGACCACATGAACCTCCTCACAGCCTCTACGCCAGACGGGGCGACCACTATGGCATGTCTTTGTCTTAGATCGAAGATTTTTGAGGCATGCGGCATGGTGTCTCTATGCGATCAAGGCATTTTCAACTTCATGAAGTCTAGATCTGATGTTGGTCTACCACCGAAGCGCGTCGAAGTTTCCGACCGCGTCCCTACAATGGATTCAACGTCCCAACTGGTCCCATAGATCGCTGCTGGATTGGAATAGAGACTCTATTATCCTTCAGAGACACCTGTTTCTGCGAGGGCCGCGATGATTTTTGGTTCAACAGTAACACGTGAAAATGAATAGGCAAGTCTTTTGAAATGTGCTTACATATGAAGTAGCAGCCCTCGATCTCAGTGTCCCGCACGCGGTCGGCAAAATCCAGAGAGGCGTATAGGGCTTCATCAGGGCCGACCCGATTGGATGAGGTGAGTGCGTTAATCAGGAAGCACAGACTGGAACGAAGAACATCGCACTTTTTCCACGTCGAAACGACCTTTCCCTGTATACTTGTCCTTCTTCCATTCCAACCTCCCTAGCCGATCCATGATCGATGTATGTCTTGTATTGTACCACAGTTCGTCTACTTGCATTTTGGACCTGGTTAATATGGTAGAATTTTGCCTACGTTCCCATAGCCCTCTGTAAGAACAGCCGCGACAGAAGAGCTGTGGTCTTCTTGGGGGAGGCTCGGCTGCCCCGAGAGCTTCTTGTTGTGTACAGCGTATGTCGTAAGACTCTTCTCCGACGTTTCAGATCAGAAGTGACCGTCTTCAAGTCTAGTATTTCCATCGTACGCCCGATCCTCTCGCTAAAACCACTCAACTGTGTTTGTATATCCCTGCCACGATTCCTCACTCTCTTTCAGATATCCATGAGCTCTGCACCCTTTGTCGGACACGTCTAACAACACATTGAATGAACGCACGGCTGAAGTGGTTGAGCAACGAGTAAAAACATTAATACAAATCTATGTGTGTAGTAAAACTATAAAAACCCAAGGGAGAAAGTATCACTGCCTTCCATCCACGAAATCCATCGCAGAATCCAACTTCCTCACGATACGATTAACAAACCGCTTCTTCTTCTGAGGAGCATTACTCGCATCTTTGGCGGAATCGGGTATCCTGGGTTCATCTCTTTTATTCTTTTCGCTGAGATTAGAACCCGACTTGACTCGGCGCATGAGAGCGCTGCCCGCCATCGCCGGGTTGTTCCGCACTACGCCGGTGGCAGGCTGCGACACGAGCTGATGCGTGCTCGACGTGGCCAAAGACAGCTTCGGACGCTGCACCTTCCGCGCCTCCTTCGCTTCCCTCTCAAATCCCCTCGCACGCTCTTTTTCCTTCGCCCGATCTTCCTTTTCCCTCGCCTTTTCCTCCTTGCGTCTTTCCTTCTCACGCACGCGCTCCGCTTCTTTCCCCGTGCCTCTTCTGAGGAGACTTCCGCGAGTAAGCACGCTCGCCGATCGACTTATAGACCCTCCGGGGTTCGCGAGCCCCGCAGAACTCGCCCGACGAGACAGCGCGGACGAAGCCTCCGATGGGGACCGGGAAGACGACGCAGCATTCAGAGTCGCTTCCTCGGCAGGGAACGGGGACGCAAAGCTGGGTGAGTAGGGAGGCGAGTGCGTCACAGACGGGAAAGCAAAATTCGTGCCGGTAGGCGAACGGATGACTGAAGACTGTGGTGCGATGACAGGGCCCCGATGAAGCGAGAACATGTGTTCAGACGTCAAGATTGGCATGCTGGGTCGACGTAAATTCTGTTCTGCTGCGTGGGCGTCGGATCGGATGGAAGCATACATGGACGTGGAGTGGGAGAGCGTAGAACCGACGGGCAAGGTGTGTTGACGGACACCAAGCGGTGATGGGGATAGAGAAGAACCACGGCTAGTTTGTGAGGTGGCAAATGTCCCTGCGGGTGAAGACGCGCGATCGATGGGCGAGAGTGCGGCGCGACGCAAGGAATCTGAGGAAGATGGGGAATGGAGAGTAGCCGAAGTAGACTCTACGGAATGGATTATTAGCGCTTGCATTCTCAAAGACTTGACGTGGACAGGATACACGTACGAGAGATGGTCAGACCAGGCCTTTCCTGCAATCCAGGTCCGCCCGGAGGCCTCACACTAATCATCCCTTTGGGCTCGAGCAATACTCTCCTGTTCCGAATCTCCGTTGCATCAGCGGGCTCTCCATACCCCCCATCCGACACCTCAAAGGCTGCAGCAGCCTCCGTGGCCTCCACAGCCCTCCTCTGCACCTCCTCCTGGGCATGCTTCTCCCTTATCTGTCTCTGCCGATGCAAATCCGCCATCCACCCATGCCACTCTGCCTCGCTCCCCTCCTCACTATCACTCATCTCCAGCATCTTCCCCATATCCTCGCTGACATCCGACTCACACATCTCCCCGTCTCCCTCCCCCTCCCTATCCCAATCCTTCAAACCACTCCTACCGCTACTTTTACCCCCAGTCAATGTCGAAGTCGTGCTCTTCCTCCGATTCTTCAGACTCGTCGCCTCCCTCTTCTTCTTGCGTATGCTCTCCCTACTCGCCCGATCACTCGCATCGTCGCCCGCGCTGTACCTCCTCAACAGCTCCTCAATATCCAGCTCAAGCTGCGCCTTGCTCTCCCACCGCACCCACTTCATCGCGCGCCCGACGTTGCCCATCCCCGCACGCTGGGCCCTCTCCGTCAGCTCCAGACGCCACTCCGGGTACGGGAGCACACCGAACGGCTGGGATGTCTTCTTCGCAGAGGAGCGGGAGAGGGAGGCGAGGGCCGCCGGGTGCTGCGGGAACTCGTGGCCCGATGCCTCGGACGACGGCGACGGATGGGAGGCGCGGCGGGTGAAGGTGGACGGGGTGCCCTCCTCGCCGGACAACGGGAGCCATTGGAAGTTCTGCGATACGACGCTTGTGTGGGGAGACGTGGGACTCGGGAACGGCGTCGGAGTCTGCGTGGGCGTAGTGGACGTCGGTGTGGCGACTGAAAACACAGGTGCGGATGGTATAAAGTCGGACGGGGCACCCGGTGCCAGATGTCGATGCAGGACACGCAGAAAACTTCTATACGCTGCCGCAAAATCAAAGGTCAATACACAAATCAGCCAGAAGGAAGCTCACCGAGATCGCTCCCGACGTCCAAAATAATCCAATCGGCCTTCTCCTCTTCCCTCTTAACTTCCTCCTCCCTCCTCGCCCTCTCCTTCTGCCTCTCCAGATTTGCCCGCTCCTTCTCCATCCGATCCTTCTCCTCACTCACCGTCTCAACTCCCTCTGCCCCGCCCTCCCCCAGTCCTGCACCCGCACCCGGCCCAAATCCAAACCCGGGCCCCTGGTACCCATACCGGTATCCATACCTATACGCCTCGCCCCCGTGTGCGTGCGCCCGCGAACCCCCCCGCGCAATATCCGACAAGTCTGCGTCGGACCCTATATCCGTCGTATTGTCCGAATGCGCAAAGACGGGCGAGGACCACGCTTCGGATTCCGAGCCGCCGTCGGCGCTGGGCGTGCGGTCCGCGCTGGAGCCGGCCAGCTCGACGTGGGGGTGGACACGTCGTGCGTGGCTGGGCGAGAACGGCAGGTCGTCCGCGTGTCTGTCTCTGTCGGCGTCCAGATCCGAGTCCCCATCTCCATCTCCATCGCCGTCGACATCAGCATCTGCACCGCCGTCTGCCTCTGCAGCGTCTGCTTTCGCTTTCGCCTTGTTCCGACCCTTTGCACTCTCCTTCTCCTCTCCCACACCCCCGTCTTCCAACCTCACATCCGCCTCCGACCGCCTCGCAAACACAATCTCCGCCTCCGCATCGCTCAGCGCCACTTTCTCCTTTTCTTTTCCCTTTCCCTTTCCCTTCCCTCTCCCCCTCTCTTTTTCCTTTTCCTTTTCCCTCTCACGTTCCCTGTCCCTCGCAATCTGCCCCCTCACATCCTGCAACCCACGCCCAATACCAACACCCAATGCCAATCCCTTTTCTTTCACCTCCCTCTCCTTGTCTTTTTCCTTACCCTTGGAATCCCGCTTAGCACCAAAACCCGGTATCCAGTCCCTCCTCGCCTTCCCACCCTCCTTCGCCTTCCCCCTCTCCCTCTCCCAAGGAAACGCCCTCCCCCTCCCCGTCCCCTTCTTCGTCCCCTTCCCTCCTCCCTTCTCCCGCTCCCTCTCACCCTCCTTATCCCGATCCCGCACATACTCAACCATAACCACCCCATCCCGATCCGTACCTACAACCCTCCTCATCCGATCCACGCTCTTGAAGATCAACACGACGATGTGGAGGTCTTCCGCGGGCTCGCCGGCGATGGTTTTGGGCGCACCAGCGGAGGCGGAGGAGGATGAAGAGGAGGAGGAGGGGGAGGGAGAGGGGGACGAGGGGGAGGGGGAGGAGGATCCTTCTTCGTTGGTGTTTTTGGCGGGGAGTTTGGGTTTGGGTTTGGGGAGGAGTGGGTTTGGGCAGGAGTAAGAGTGGGAGTGGGAGCGGGAGTGAGAATAAGGATTCGTAGAGCCCCGCGAGCCCAAGCGATCTCTTGATCTCCTCCCATACCCACGCCCGCGTCCAAGCCGCGGATACACGCTCCTGATCTCGGGATCCGAGTCGTCGTCGTTGTCGTCGACGTCGGACGCGGGCGTCGAGAACACGGGTCGTCTGGTTTTGGATTTGTGGTGGGAGGTGCTCGACGAGGTCGAGGCGGCGGCGGCGGTCGAGGAGGTCGTGGTGCGGGACTGTTGGTGCTGGTGCTGGGAATCCCAGTTGCGCAGGTGTGCTATGAGCGTGTCGGCGCCTTTGAGGGACGTGAATGCTTCGAGGGGGATGATATGTTTTGGGTTCGCGTCCTAGCAGGTCATGTAGTGTTACGCACAAAATACAAAAGAAAATCGTTACCTCGCGACTCGTACAAAGCATGAACAGGCCCTCCTTGATAACGACATGCTTAGGCCTCCACTCGATCCTGTTCTGCACCCTCATCCCTTCCCCCGCGGCCCCGCCCCTCGCGCCCCAGCCCCCCGTCCCCTGGCGCTGCATCTGCATCCCCAACGGCAGCGGCGGGGGATTTCCAATCCCCAGCGCGACCGCGCGCTCGCTAAAGTCGCCCCCACTGTACCCGTAGCCGTACCCGTCCATGAAGCTGGGCATGGGTGCGACGAACGAGCGGACGGGTACGGAGCGCAGCTCGCGCACGGGGCCTTCCCAGTAGGGCTGGATGTATCTGTGGAGGTCGTGGCGCGGGAGGTGGACGAGGCAGATGGGCTGCGGAGGGCTGTCTTTGTCCTTGGCGGCGGCGGCGGTTGAGATCTGCGAGTAGAGCGAGTTGGTGCGTGTGTGGTGGGCGTGTTCGGCGGCGGAGGCGCTGGGCGACGAAGAGGCCGCGCAGACGTCGCCGTGTGCGTGCAGTTCCAGCAGCTCGTACGATGATAGATTGAAGAATGTCAGCGAGAGATCGTCTTCCAGCGCTTGGCCCGTTGAGAAGCGTATCAGCGTATACCCGCTTGCAGTCAAGTTGTATCGCGCCCATTTGCTCGCCGCTGCGTGCGTCGGGAGAGCCGGCGTCGGCGGACGCGGTGGCGGAGGCACAGGCAGCGCCGGCCCCGGCGAGCTCCTGTATATCGCGGGCTCGTCAGACGACGAGCCGCCGTCGTCTGCAGCGTCCGACTCGGTGTCGTGTGGGTGCTCGTCATCTGCAGGGCTCGGCGCAGGCTCCGCATCCACATCTGCCTCGTCCGCCTTGCCCTTCCCTTTCCCTTTCCCCCTCCTCGCAGTGCCCTTGGCAAACAAGATCGGCGACACAGGCCTCCTCAGGGTCCTCGGGTCCGGCGCAAACGTGATAGGCGACTTGGGGCGGTATCGCTGTCTCGAGGGCGTCGCGGCGTCAAACACATCCGAGCTGGCTGCGCGGGAGGACGGGAACATGCTGGCGTCGAGCGGGATACCGAGACACTTGGACAGAATCCAGAGTTTGACTTGCTTGACTTTCCAGCCGGCGTCGACGTGCGTGGTCAGCCATTGGTCGTATGGCACTGCGCACAGCGAAAGCAAGCCAGTCCAACCTGTCAGCCGAGCACCCACTCTCTGCGAAAGAACGATAACGCACTGAATCGACAGGCTAGCGTCAGCAGCGCAGGCTGGGTCTCGACATCCACAGGCAGCGCCATCGAGGACAGTCCACGAAGCTCGTCGCGGTCGTGGGTATTCAATCCGTGTTGGCATCTGATCGCGCCAACTCCGGCGTTTACAACGTACAGCTACTTGGGCCCGCCCATGATATTTCAATTCGGCAGACTATTGAACCAACCGCCACAATCAGAATGCGGCGTCACTTTGCCTGTATGCATGTACATAATCCATAAAGTTCTCCTAGGTGTGGACCGGCAGGTACGGTTGCTGACTCAGTCGTGGTTGACAGACGCCGCGACCACTCTAGCACCAAGCCTTCACTAGTCGTCCTGAGACCACGTGCATAGAAGTTTTCAGTGGCTATGCAGGTTTAAGATGACAAAATGTAAATCAAGTTATAGAGTGAATGTTATGCAGTCTCGTTCCGTGCCCAAAACAGTACTGCTAGCTTTCTTGGATCAAAAGAGTGAGTCCCGGATCGATCTGCAGATGCACTGGCTCTTATGCTGATGAGAATGTCAGTGTTTGACTCAGGAAGGCATTGCACAAGTCTAATTGACCATTGTGCAAAGCTTGCATAGCACCTTGCTACCTGTTTTATAATGGTTACCATGGCATCTTGTAAGTGAGCCGTATTTTCCTTTCGGTAGTTCGACGGCTAACCTTACTGTATAGGTGGAGTAGTAGATTTTTATCGAGTCAAGCTAAATTGCTCAAACTCAAAAGGGGTTTAAACAAAGTATAATAAAATTCTAGATAGCTTTGACAGCCCAAGTAGTCCACTCCCTGGGGACCCTGAGCCTAACTAATTCCTTGCCTGTCCATCCTGTCAGACACCTCCTTATACCTCTCAACATGCACACAAAATACATACAACAGTACCTACATGAGGTGATGGAACACAGCAGAAGGACTGAATGAAAAAAGTGGTGGGTCGTTGTATACCAGATATTCACCTCCTTCTCTCAATATGACATTGACATATACACAGAGTAAACAGACTAATGGTATTGGATCAAAAGTATTCAGACGGTGTTTTGTGCTTGCATCCAGTTCAGGCACTGAAAGATGACTTTTGCAGTGAGACTACCGTCTCATGGACACCTGCAGCTGAAAATGGCCCGTGTATTAGGGCAACTGTCAGTGCAGGGTAGACAAACTATAATAGGGTCAACAGTACACAATCTGAGAGTGTATATACCCACTGAGAAGCAGACATAGGCAGTTTTGACCACAACAGAGACAATGAGTGTAGCAAGTGATTGGGGATGAAGTGCAATGGCCATCGTACAATAAACAAGCTGTGAACTTAGTCAATGTCCTTAACATAAAAGTAAATCTTTCTGGAATCCAACCTGGACAACAGCATATGCAGCTCCAGCTTCAAGCAGAAGGCATACAATATTCCATAGTTTAAAGGTCTGATGCTGATAGACATCCACGTATCTTTTTAGAAACTTAATATGTATCCTAACATTGTGAATATGCATACTGATTCAGAGGGGGCAAAAGCATACCATAATGTCTGACCAATGAACAATGTTGCAACAAGGTTGGTTATGAATGATAAAAGTACGATTATACCCTGCTGGAATGGAAAGTTGCCGAAAGCTAGCATAGGACATGCCATAGGAGCATCAGGGCCTGAGAGGATTGATACAGAGGCAAGTGCGAAGGCTGATTCAAAAATCAGCTTACACAGAATGTTGGTCAGAATGCCCACATACTAAGAGTTATCAGGCACAATCCCATCGAAACACACAATGCCCAGCGTCGTCTTCTAAATAAAACCCATGCACGCCATATGATGAAGGCATCGTTCATGATTGGCTAAGTCACCATGGTCAGCTATGGATCTATGAATCTGATAGCTGAGAACATACAGGGATACTTTCAAGCCAAATCTGGACTACATTCCATTGTTCAGGTACAATATTCATCGGTTGTGTATGTATGGAATTAGATTCACAGCTAGTATCAATATTCTGGAGAAATTGATACTCAGTGATTGCTGTTCTCATTCGCAATGCCCAGTGTGCGGTGAATGCAGCTATACCAAGGAAAATAATTGCTAATTGCCATCTGAAAGGCCATGTACGACCCTGATGCCTGCGTATGTCTTTGATTAGAATAACAGCAAGTATATAGTTTCGTGGAATATGCTGTACTTGGCCAAAGAGTAGAGAGTTACAACTGCAATTGGTATCAGAACACCTGCAGGGCTTTCAGTATTTTACATTGACATTGAGAGAGTGAGCGAACCATAACATAGAGAAATAGTAGCCATTAATACCATCGATATCAAGAGTTCTTCTCCTATCGGGCCAACATACCGCCGTTCACATGAATGCATGGCGACTTGGAGCTGATGATGACCGAAATATTTGAATTGTATGAGCAGAAAATGACGGAAATGAGTGTATGAGAAGCTGACCTTCTGTCATATATAGTTTCAGAAGGGCAGAGATTCAAGTGGCTTAGTAACGTTAAAATGTAAGAAAACACTAGTTATATACTGCCCACACTGCAAGTACTCAGTACTCCTAATTTAGAGTGTTTATAAACATATTACATACAGATACGGGATGTTGTGATATTAATGGAATGATAAACAGATGCGAATCTAATTGAATATGACAAAGTGAAGAAGAAATTACAATCCAAGGGGAATGAAAATGAGAAACATCAGAAAGTATAATATCGGCAGAAAAAGAACATGATTATAATGGAAAACAGTAGCCGACAATAGAGCTGAGAAAAAAAGGTAAGAATGACCTCTCGCCGGATCGAGAAACACGATGAAAGTACCAAACCGCGACTGCAGTAGCATAAGAACGAGAACTCGAGCCAGAAATAGACAGGATAGCCCAGAGCTCCAAAGCAAGTTGTCAGTGCTAAAATCGACGGAAATACAGATCCCAATCTTGGTGCAAGAATATAGAAGGCTGTAATCAGGGTTTGTAAGGAATCTGAACTTTCCTAGGCTTGTATGTACATGCAGTGGTTGCAGGATCATTGCGGACGATGGGATGTTCTGATAAGAACCCATAACTTGAGCCAAAAAAAAACAAACAAATGTCAGATTTAGAAGCACACATGACGCCTTCAGATAGGATTTGACTAAGCCGTCTTGTGGGAAAAAATAGAAGCATAGCTTGAATACAAGTCGATGATATCAAGAGAACGCGGGTGAGAGGGGCAATCTGCCGCCTTCGTGAAGAGATGTCAAATCTCTGGAGGATTCACTGAGAGTGTGCCCTGTCAACTGGACGATGTAATCTCGCTTGGTCTGGTTTATTAGATCGCCCATGACAATTGTCGCGTCTCAAAGAATATTCTGTAGAGCTAACCATCGTCTGAGTGCGGATTAAGAGGAGCTCAACGACAAGGCTATAGTGACTGATCTATCATCGACGAGAGGAAGAACCATCGTCAATTCGTCAATCACGAGGTCAGTCCTAGAAATGACGGCGAAGCCGGTGCGTACTTCATCGCGAACGGTATGGGATCTTATGGGATTGTGCCCTGGGAAACCACCGTGGTACCGGACAAGGACAACCGGCTAAGCAAGCAATCTAGTGTGAGGCTTGAGCAACGGCGGCCGAGACCCAATTGACGGGCAGCGGCATTGTGATTATGAGGCTAAGAGTGCTGCCTTGCTCATCACGGGTGGGCGATAATGTGAGGAGTTTCTTACCGATGGAATGGATATCTATGTCACCATCTGATGGTACACAGCGCATTCTCTTGCGAGATACTTACACGTGGTCGGGCGTTTATCTCAAGGAGAAGTTCCCATTGTCGGAACTGTTTGTTATCCACAGCCTATGCACACCTTCCTCAGAGTCTCATAAAAATTGCTGTGAATCAATAAAGTTGAAGCGCTACTGCGCACCTATTAGTACTGAGATTGGCATGATCGCAATTGAGCTTATACAGAATTACTCATACTGTATAATGGAACACCACGATTGATGTGAAAATAGGGTCTATTGTTATTCACGTATACCTTCTTATCTATAGAAATTCGATGATCTGCATGGCTGGGGAGTCAGCGGAAGTTGTACGGCGGAGTACCAGGCCCTGTCATCAGCTTTCCACGAGCCAGCTCCACCTTCTCCTTGCTCCCCCCAGCTTTTGGAGCGTCACATCTGTAGATTTCATTGTAGAGATCCCAGATGCTTATGAGTCCAATGCAATCATGGTCTTAGTGGACCTCTATGGTAAGTGGTCCCACTTCATTCTCACTCACACTACCTGCTCTGCATTGGCAGTGGCCAGGTTGTACTATAAGAATGTTTGGAAGCACTATGGCCAGTACAATGGGTATATTTCAAACCAAGGATCCTGGTGTGGCCAAATTTACTCATGGGCTGTACCGTCTTCCTGGAGTAAAGGCTTTATGTGACCACAGCCCATTGTCAGTCCTAATGAACATGTCAAATAGAAATGGAGTAGTACATCCATCTCTTTTACAATGAGAGACCAGACAACTGTGATGAACTTCTGTGTTTCCAGTACAATGACCATGTTCATGCTTCCAGGCAGTTCACCCCATTCTTCTTGGACAATGGCCACCACCCTCACATGGGCTTTGAGCCCAGAGTCCACCCTTCAGAGAATGAGTCTGTAAACAAGTTTTTGGATAGGATGAAGAAGGTACAGGAGGAGGTCAAGGCAGTGCTAGCAAAGGCTAAGGATAACATAGCATGGATACTATGACTAATGCCAGACACCAGTTCCAGAGTACAAGCCTGGCAACTGAGTCTACCCGGATGTTTCCAACATTGCTACCACCTGACCATCACAGAAGCTATCTCATTGCTACTCATGACCCAAAATGTAGGTGTACTAGCTTGTTGATGGAAGCTCCCTCCAAGTCTGTATTGGCTACACACAGTCTTAGCATCATCAAGCTGTTCTCAGCACCTGAGGACCCTATCCCCCATGCCCCAGGGCCGAGGGAGGTCAGTTAGGGATATCAAGTTCCTGGGTCCAAGGCTCAGGGTTGGGTTGACAGGTCATGACAATGTTAGCTTTCTGTAAAGGTGTGGCAGGGGCTCCTCAATGCTGAGAAAAAAAGGCAGACCATGCAGATGAGAGTGGGGTTAGTTGTGGGCTCCACCTCCAGTCTTAGTCCTAAGCTAATATAATCTGTGTCAAGCTTGTTTGGACACCATATAGATGTAAACTCCCTGGAAGCTGCTGAAATGTTCATAAAAATGCAGTCAATTATTTTGACTTGAGACAGTCTGGGCAGTTGCACCACTGATGCAATACTTGATAAGTTATGAATAATATTTTGACAATCAAAAAACCTTGCACTGACTGATGAATATACTAATGTTCTTCTCCAGGCTGATGGCATAGCAGACCAAGTCTGTGCCACTCATGAACCTGCATAAGAAATGCCAACCATTTGAACCAGAGGAGGCAGCAAGTACAAACCAGAGGTGGTGGCACCACCACAGTTATTAGCAATTGGTTGAAAAAGTGACAAGTAAGTACATATATTTGCTGGACTGTTGCACTTGTTGATGGGAAAGGGAGTTTGTGCATGGCCCTCATAGCAAAACTGCCTGTTCAATGATGGCAGTATGAAAGAAGGGCTAAACAGTTCTGCCACTCACATATAGCTATAGTCTCCACAACCAACCAAATTCTGTGGTACAAGAAGTTCAGTATAGCAGACATGAACACATTTATTGTCTGCCATGACCATGTAAGTAGGTGGAGAAAACAGGTGTATTAGTAACAGCAGCCATGATATTAAGTAGCTATATATCATGAGTGAAGAGTGCCTCAGCTGCTCATTCTATATCTATAATTAATTCCATCATATGATCTCTCCTCCCAAATTGGGAATATACAATGAAGGACACACTTGCACTACAATATATACTTCTGTGGAGGCTTACAACATTAAATTGAAAAAATTGTAAATATATTGTACATCCATTTGTATGCAAAATTTATGACAAAGACATTGGGGCTAACCATGTATGTTGGAACTCCAACTAGGCAGTAAGTAAACAGTTAAGGTAAAAACCTAGATGATACACATGTGTGGAAGTACAATGTCCTCGGTCATGTATAGCAGACTGTATTGCTGTACCTAGATGATATGCATGTGTGTAAGTACAATGTCTATGTAATGTTTTCTGTTACAGGTTGTGCAGCTTATGGTTCACACTCCATAACACAAAACCAATTAGATAGTCTGTCTATGAAGTATGAAGTAAGGCACTGCCTTATATAAGTACATATCTAGTATTTATAGGTAGCATTGGGTGATGCTACTATGAGAAAGTACTACTACTACTAGTGGTTGGTCTACAATGTAAGTGTAACAGGGGGGTCTGTTACATACCCCCCTCATAAGTCCATGGACTCAATATAAGGCAACTATATAGCAATAAAAAAAAGGGGGTGGGATATGGCATCCCACACATGATTCTGCACTGGGGCCCTATATTGTTTGGGCTCCTATGTTGGTAAAATGATAGGCTGTTAACAGCCTATGGAGTATGCTGGGCATGATGATAGCCTGATGCATTGCCCACAACTGCATCAGGTAAACCAAGAGGGCATTTAGCAAGCCCATAGTTACCCACAATGAACTGCTATTAGCAGTTCATCTGGCTTGTTTGTCCATTTGCAAAGACATGGCTTCTTTGCTGCTCACTATGTCCACCCAGTGCTCTGATACAGCATTAATTGTATCACTAGAGCCACTAATTCTGGCTTTGGGTGTCAGGTTCCACTGACATGGGGGCTCAGCTGCACTGGGCAAGTCCCTTACTAGGCAGACATGACATCTACACTCATGATCTCATGCTTTGGTGAGCTCCAGAAGAGTGAAACTGAGTGGGCAAAGGAGGAAAAGGTGGTCCAGGGAGGTCCAGGGTACTCTGGTAGGCCAGACAGAGGAGCAGGAGTAGTGGACAAGTGGGAACAAGTACAATATGGAGCTCCAGGGTTGAACATCAAGAGCCAGGGTTTGACTCAGGCAAGTCCAAGTTAAGGGTGCAGAGGGGTTTTGGAGGTTATGGAGTTGGAATAGACTTTCAAGGGGAAATGGAAGTGGAGTTGGGAGTAGTCATGGGAGTTGAGGCAAGGTGAGAGACTGAGAGAAACAAGTCAAGATGAGATTTAGAAAATAGACAAGAGATGGAGATGAGAAAGGAAACTGATAAGATGGGGACTGATAAGATGGAGACAGATAAGATTGGGAAACAATAAGTGTCAGGTCCTGCTGACCACAGGGGCTCAGCTGCACTGGGCAAGTCCTTACTAGGCAGACACAACATCTACACCCACTATCCTGTGCTCCAGTGAATCCTGGAAGAGTGAATCTGAGTGGACAAAGTGGGGGAAAGTGGTCTGGAGAAGTCTGGAGTGCTCCAGTAGGCTATACAGAGGAGCAGGAGTAATGGACAAGTGGGCAGTGAGTATGATATGGAGCTCCAAAGTTGAATATCAAGAACAAAGGTGAAATTGGGGCTGGGCTCTGAGTTTAGGTTGTGGAGAAGTTTTGGAGATCATGGAGTTGAAAAGGAAGAGTTGGGGCAATAGGAAGGGAGTCAAACATAGCCAGGAAAGTCAAGATGAGACAAGGGACTTAGAGGAAACAAGACAAGATGAAACTTAGAAGATAGAGATGGAGACAAGATGAGAAAGGAAACTGATAAGATTGGAACTGATAAGACTTAAACTGATGAGACAGAACAACAAGACAGAAACACAAGAAATGCAACAGTAATTCAGGTAATATCAAGACTACTGTAACAGATATGGTTCTATGGCTTATGTAAGGGCAACCTCTGGGAGCAATGGCTAAATCATGCAGCTAGCAGAGGGGAATCTGAAGTATATTAGAAATGGTAATTGACAATACAATTAGTAACTAATCACTTAGCAGAGGGGAATCTGAAGAGAACAAGTCTAAGGATCTCCACTGCTCAGTGTGGTGCATCAGTGGGTGGCAGAGGCATGGGAACAACTGTATAGGTGTCCAGAGTTAGCCAAAAGTGCTCAACAAGGGATCATAGTAAGTTCTGGGGGTTTTCTGAAAGAGAGAATGACCTCCAGAGATCTCTGAGAATCTGGAGAAGGCCCTGGAGTCATTGAACAAGCCTCAGGGAGTGGGAATGAGTCAGGGGGAGTTGGCTTAGGTTGGGTGTGGAGGTCTGAAATGGAAGTCCCCTGACATCACCCCCCCTCTAGCATGTGGCATCTTGATGTGTGGGATAGAAGAAGTTCCAGATCACCTGGTCCACTAGTGAGATGGGATAGATCCCCTGGATGGCTCAGGGTGCATCTGTGTGCCTCCAATGGAACTCCCTGACAAGTCTGGGCATGTGCACATTCTCCCAGGGTTCCCAGGAGATGTCCTTGATTCCATAGCCCTTCCACTTCACTTTGTACTGTAGCCACCACTGGAATGGCAACTATCCAAGATCTCCTCCACCTTGTACTTCTTGTTGTTGTTAACCACAATTGGAGATGGCAGGGGTGCCAGGCATAACCCTGGGATAGGGTCTGCTGGGGCTGGTGTTAGTTTGGCACATTGAATACTAGGTGAAGCTGGCACATTCTGATGGGGAGCTAGAGTCAATAAGCTAGAGGTCCTACCTGTTCTTTCACTGTGAAGGGCCCCAATAGTTGTTGCAAGAGCTTTTTCAATGGTCAGGTGGTTGTAATATTGGAGGCATCCAAGTAAACTCAATCTCTGGGCTAGTATTTGGGTGCTGGGGTCCTTCTGCAGTCATAGTATCATGCCATGTCATCCTTTGCTTTTGCCTGAGCTTCCTCCTGTGTAATCTTCATCTGATCCACAAACTCATTCACAGCTTCATTCTCTGAAGGCTGGGCCCAGGGTTTGAAGCCCATGTGTGGGTGATGTCTGGTGTCCAGGAAGAAGGGTGAAACTTGAGTGGCAGCATGAACATGGTTATTGTACTGGAACTCAGCATCAGGGAGGAGTTCATCCTAGTTGTCCTGGCACTCATTGCAGAACAGTCAGAGGTATTGCTCAAGTTCCTGGTTCACATGTTCAGTCTGGCTGTTGGACTATGGGTGGTAGGTGGTGGAGGTGTGAAGCTTCATGTTAAGTAATTGGTAGAACTCCTAGGTGAAGTCTGCCGCAAACTGTGGACCCTGGTTGGACACATAGGCATTGGAGAGGCTGTGGAGCTTCCAGATGTTCTTCTGGTACAGGTTAGCAGCCCCCTTGGTAGAGCAAGTGGTGTGAGTAGGAACAAAGTGTACCTGCTTGCTACAGAGGTCCACTACTACCATGACAGCATTGTAACTGTGGGTGTTGGAGAGCTCTATGATGAAATCCACTGAGGCAATGCTCCATTGCTCCATGGGGACAGGTAGGGAGTGGAGCTGTCCAGAGGGGAGGCAATGCTGGGGCTTGGTCTGGAGGCAGAGATTGCATGTACTAGTGTAGGACCTGATGTACTGGGACATCTAGGGCCGCCAATAGTTCTAGGACACTAGCTCCAATATTTTCCATTGGCCAGGGTGTTCTGAAATCTGGGAGTTGTGGTGCTGCTCTACAATCCTCTGGCATAGCTCTGGGTTGTTGGGTACCTAGATGTGGTCCCAGAATGTCAGGAATCCATCACAGAGGGCCCACTTGTCTGCATAGACAGACTTGGCACTGGTGGTATGTCCAGATTTGAGTGCCCAGGCTGCCTGGGCAACACATTCCTCCTGCAGACCATCCCAGTTTCCATGCTGAATGTCCTGAAGGATCTACACCTCTACTCCCTTGACAGCTAGACCTTCCATGGCTTGGATTGCAAACAACTTGGGTTTGAGGAGCATGATGTTACTGTTGTCATCTCCTCTGGTGCCATGGTCCACTCTCTGGGATAGGATGTCTGGCTTTCCTATACTATGGCCTGGCTTGTGATGCAGCAAGAAGTCAAAGTTGGCTAGGTAGAGAGACCACTGGGCCTGCTGGAAATTGAGCTTCTTGGCTGTCCAGAAGTACTTGAGGTTTTTGTGATCTGTCCACACTTCAAACTTATGCTGTGCACCCTCCAGGAAATGCCACCACTCCTCAAAGGACTGGATGATGGCCAACATCTCCTTGTCATGGATCTCATAATTGCACTCCACTGCATTCAGGCTCTTGGAGTAGAAGGCCACTGGGTGCCATTTCCTGTCCTTCTGGGATTGTTGTGATAGAACAGCTCTGGTGGCAAAGTCAGAGCTGTCAGCTTCCACCTAGAAGGAAGAGTCATTGTCCAGGAAAAGGAGGATAAGTCCAGAGGTGACAGCATGCTTGAGATTGTTAAAAGCTGTCTGCTCTGGGGGGCCCCAGCTCCAGGCAGCATCCTTTGCAGTGAGGTTGAACAGCAGTCAGGCATGATGGGAAAAGTTCTGGATGAACCTTTGTTAGATGTTAGTGAAGCTTAGGAAGGCCTGCACCTCCTTCTTGTTCTTGGGCTCTGGCCACTCTGCAACACCTACTACCTTCACTGGTCCATCTCTGTGGCTCTGTGTGAGATGATCAACCTGAGATACTCAATCCAGGTCTGCTCAAACTCACACTTCTCTAGTTTGAGATAGAGCTGATGAAGACAGAGATGTTCCAAGATGATGCACATGATCTGGTGGTGCTCCTCCAACATTTTGGTGTAGATGAGGATGTCACTGTGCTGAGGTCCCAAAAGATGTTGTTCATCATTGTCTGGAAGGTGGCTGGGCTGTTGGTGAGTCCAAAGAACATGACAAGAGGTTCAAACAATCCCTGGTTGGTCTGGAAGGCAGCCTTCCATTTGTCTCCCTCCTGGATGCACACATTGTTGTAGCACTACTGGACATCCAGTTTAGTGAAGTACTGCATGCCCTGGAGATTGTTGATGAGCTTGGAGATGAGGGGGAGGGGGTAGCAGTTCTTCATGGTCATGGCATT
>JAGGAV010007818.1:0-30304 GCA_017657295.1 Termitomyces sp. DKA64
GAAAGAAATCGTAGAGAGTGTATTCAAAGATATTGAATGACTAGGCGGGTAGGCAATGAATGCAATCAGGATGCCGCATGCAATTAGGATGCCGCGACGGACTACACATCTCGAGTTCCTAGTGCATTGATAGCCTGGTCGCATTTTCTGGCTTATACCTGGTCCCTAACCTCAGCGCAAATCGCTGTCGTTGCATGCAACAATACTTTTCTTCAATCTCCCCTAGACTGTTGAGACCCAACGAGCAGGAGCTATGGACACCGTGAGCGTTGGGGACCGAGGTTCAAAGATAAGATGCCGGGTCAGGGACAAGAACAAAGAACAAAGGCATACATATATACAGTCGGACCTCTAGTAACCCATGGCCACTCCGTGGAAGCCAAAAGTTATGGGTTATCAAGGGTTATGTGATACGAGAGGAGTTGTTGTAGGGTCATATGTAAAGTTTGATTTCAGTCAATGCTACAATATAGAGCCTACTTAGACCAACTGTGAGGTAAAATACTGATTGACTGTAGTAGGATGGAGGGATTTGACCTCATCAAGGCGTGTTCGGCATCCAAAGCTCACAAGAATCATCTCTACCTTACGTGCAAACAGATCATCCTTGTCAGACATGTATTTGAGGATCGTCGAGGCCACAATGAGTGCTTCCTGGCGGGATGGTTTGACCTCCAAGTCAACTGTTTCGTCATCACTACCATTCTTCTCCTTATCCTGGTGTCATTCCAAAAAAGCTTTGTAAATGTCCTTCTTGATCTCCTGCTCTGTTCCATTGTAGAACATCTTGAATTCATTTGCAGATTCAAGTAGCTCACTGATGTCCGTCCGGTTATCGTGTTGAAGAACACCAATCCTTCCAGATGAGATAGCACATTTGAGACTTCAGCCTCACCATTCAGAAGAGATAGAACAGTGATGGATGGAGTAGTGGATGAACCAGATGTGAGATCAAGAAGTTTGTCTAGGAGAATACTGGATTTGATCCAGCAGTTGTGAATTGTCATGGTATCAACTTCTTTCCATGCAATGCTTGTTGGAGACATTCCACTAAGCCACATGGCTTAGTGGAGTTCCCACAACATAAAGTAAACCCATCCCATCTGGTCAGTGGATACTCCCCTCTGTCCTGGAATTGCCAGGGTCAGTAACCATGCACTCATGATGTTTTTTTTTCTCCCAACCCATTCAAATTTGGGCTCAAAGGCTTCATGCCAGGATATTGCCACTACTGGGGGTCAATCTGCCACCATCTGGCTCAGTTGGGTCTACTTTATGTTGGTCATGCACATTGCTTCAAGAATATTGATGTTGTAGATATCAGCAGGGGAAATACCACTGTCATAATGATTGATGGCTTGATTCATGAACCTGGCCTGGTAATGAGCCTTGAAGCAATGAATGATACCAGCATCAGCTGGTTGAACATGAGCTGTGAGATTTGGTGAAAAGTTTTTGACATGGATGTTAGTGAGGTCATCAGGAGGAATATGAGCACTAAAATTGTCCTCAAGTAGTAAAATTTTGTGCCTATCATGTTGCAATTTGGTATCCCAATCATGCAGCATTTCTTGGTACAGGACTGTTGTCATCCATGACTTGGCATTGCTCCAATAATTGAATCCAAGCTGAGCCCCAGATTTCCTCTCAAAAGGCCATGGATGCTCATGTTTTCCAATGATCAGAGGAGGAAGCTTATCAGTGCCAGTGGCATTTATCATGAATGTGAAGTTCAAACATTTTTTGCTTCCTTTCATGCCAGACATTGGCTTGTTCATGAGGCCATGATCTGACAGCATTCTGAATTACAGTCAGTGCATGTGTCAAGATATCATTACAAGGGAAAGGACTTATGCCCAGAAGGGTCCAGTTTCATCCATGTTGAAGATATCCTTCAGCTCATAATGATATTTTGTGATCAGCTTGCATACACACTCCTGTTCTTGTTCAACATCTACAGGATCTGCCAAACCAGCTTCTCCATGATGTTTGATACCTTGTAAGCCAGTTCATCTCTTTAATTGGTCCAACCACCCATGACTCAATTCAGTCCTTTCATCATCTGGTACCCCTGCAAGACCTGCAAAGCAATTCCACTTCTGCATGAGAATCTCTCCATTGAGGGTAATGTCATCAGCCATAGCCTTTGCAATCCATATTTTAAGCATCTCATTAACATCTAGATGCTCTGTCTGCTTCTGGCACTCTGCATTTCCTGGCTAACCTTTTGCCAATGCTTCAGCATACTGGTCACAATATCTGCTCTCATCTTTCATCCAGGCTGAGATAGTGAGCTGCTTAAGACAAAGGTTTGGATACATTTTGTCCCAATGGGCAGCTGTCTTGCTTTGACTGGAGTTATTCTTGTGATGCCAGTCCACAATCTCAATCCTCTGCTTCAGTGTTGCATTCTCTTTCTTTGTGAAAACAGGTGCTTTCTTACCTGTCTCCTCATGAGGAGTGATCTTCCAATTTTCAGGACCTATATCACAGTAAGACCAAACTTTATTACACTTCCTTCTATTACTGATGGCCTTTTCTTGACCTCCCCCAAGCACTGAAAGCTGTTCAACAGGACTCTTTTGATGTAGATCTAATTGGGAAATCCCATGTTCATAGCTGGAAACCTCCTTGAGAAGCTCAACAACTGCTTCCGCATCAACCAAATTGGCTTCATTGTCAAGCCATGCTTCATCAGCATTGGAGATCTTTTCTTGCCTTCCAAGGCATGCAAGCAGATCATGTTTGTGTGGTCCAACCTCTGATCTAAGTCAAAACATGCCTGCCTTAACCACATCCAGAGGATCTTTTGGCAGAGATGGCCATGGCAGATGAAGATGGGTGAAATAGATTTATTCAAATTACACAATAATATTATATGATATGATGGTGTAAAACCAATTTCCCTACCCCAATTCCATATGATTCTCACCAATTGTCTGATTGCTGACAAGTTTCGGTGAAGTATGGGTTATGAACCCCTCTCTGAGCCCATGGATTATTGAGTATGGGGGGTTTACTGATTTTCCCTGCAAACCGAGTTGGTGGAAGGCTAAAACCCATGGGTTATGGGGGTTATGGGTTATCAGATTCATGGGTTACAAGAGGTCCAACTGTATATCACACACAACAATCAGTCAATTGCACAAAGAGATTGGAGGTGAGTCAATGATTTACTCATATGACCAAACATTACTTACCACACTGTGCTATCTATAGGGTTAGACTTACAACATAAATGCCCAAGTACCTGTAGGACATTATCCTATGTTGCAGAATATGGTCTGTTGAACAAAGACTTCTACAACCTGTGTCTTGGTCATATGTTATAGCCTGATTGCTTGTTTCTTTTTTTGGTTACTTCTCTCATATTTTTTCTCTCTCTAGCCCAGGAGGCTACTCAATTGGTATTTGCTAGTCTTTGTCGTAAACCTTATTTCTTTTATTCTTTTATTTTCACATACACAGAAAACCACCCTCAGTCGAACAAAATATAGACTGAGGGTGAGCTAAAATTATTTACACATATATTTACCTTATACTAATTGTAACTTGTAAACTAAATCATGTTTTTGTCTACAGGTAACTTAGTCAAACAAAATATAGACTGAGGACTAAATTGTGTATTTGTCTACAGGTTATAGGCCCTGTTTTGCATTTCCACTTTGTTGAGCTGCTGCTCTGAAAACTGACTCCACACAAAAACACATTATATTTTTTTTCCTTCATGACCATACTCACCTACACCTACATCCACATTGAGATATGGCCACACACTCATCCAACCCACCAAACTTTGCCAAAGCCCACTTTGACACCACATTCAAAAACCATGTCCAGATCACAGCAAGAGCATGAGGTGCCTGTGGCTACCTGGATGGGACAATTAAAAAACCAGCCACAGCACTGGACAAAGTAGAAGAATCAAAACCTACTGAATGGTCATCAAAAAACCCATCCCTTGAAGAGTGGGAAGAGAGGGACACATGGACATTAGGGCTCATCATCTACAACACTAAGAACCCAGTGGGGTTGGGCATCAAAATGGATGGATCTGCAGCCAAGGCATGGTCAGTGCTTACTGACAATTACAGTGTCTTCTCAGAGAGAGTGATAATGAACACAGAAAAGAGGCTGCATGCCACTGAGTTCTTGGATGGTATGGATTTCCTGAAGCATGTGGAAGACCTCAGAGAAAAATGGGAGTCAGTGACTGAAAAGGGAGCAAAGATAGACAATGCAGCATTTTGGACAATCTTGATTGCATCACTCCCGGAGTCCTGGAATGTGATGGTAGCCAGATTATACTCCATGACAAAATCCAAGGATGTAATCACAGCACTCACTGTACACTGGGACTGTCTTGTCCTCCAAAAGCAGAAGGCAGGCACCTCAGCCACAGCACTGCAAGCACAAACAAAACAAAAATTAGTATGTGTCAACTTAAACTGTTATTGAAATGGCCATACTATATAAAACTGCTATTGGAGAGGTGGAGGTAAGGAGGGACAGTTTCCCCCTAACTTCAGGAACAAGAGCAAGATCCCTTGAACCCCATCAACTAAGACACCAGCCCCCAGAAATCCACCCATGGCAAATGCAGCCACATCCACCACCTCAAAATCTGACACAACCCCACAACCATCCAAACACCTCCACACTACATACACACTCTCTGCCACAGTCCACCCTGCAACAAGCCCTGACCAGCTACAAATGATAAAATGGCCTGGTGTGCTTACCTCCAAAATCCCAGACATCCCCACATATGCCAATTCAGGAGCCACAGATCACTTCTTTGTCAATAAGGAAGTATTCACTGACTATGAGGAACTCCCTACCCCAATTGAAGACCATGCTGTGCTGAAAGGAGCTATGTTCTGCATAGTAGGTTGAGGAACTGTCAGAAAAGTATGCACCACTTCCCACAGCTCATCCAAACTAGTCTTCAAAAATGCTCTACATGCTCCTGATCTCACCTTCAACCTAGTCTTGATCAATAAGTTTGATCAGGCTGGATTCAATGTCATCTTTGGAGGGGGTTTTGTCTGCTTCCAAGATCCAAATGGAAGGGAGGTACTGTGCAGAAAAGGGGCAGGAGGAATGTACTTACTTGGTACACTGGGCAGAATGGGATCACCATTGGCCATGATAGCCAAGTCCCTGATGAAACCTGCCAGTCTAGAAGTCTGGCACTGGAGGTTCAGTCATGCAAGTGTGTCTATGATCAAAAAGGCATTAGCAAGAAATCTGGTTGATGGATTGATCATCAGAGGTAATCTGGATGTACCTGGTGTGTGCAAGGACTGCATGTACAGCAAGCATGCAGCACACCCATACAATGCCAAAGTAGAACCAGAAGGCACACCAAACAACCATGTGCACATTGATTTGTGGGGTCCAGCAAGTGTACTGTCATTGGGAGGGGCAGTGTACATGATGGTAGCTGTGGATGGGGGCTCATCACACATTTCCCTATTTTTCCTAACAAGAAAAGACTCAGCTACTACACTCACTGCCTTCACCACCTATCATGTGGAATCAGAACATCAAACTGGTCGAAAACTACAGGAAGTCTGAGTCAATGCAGGGTGCAAATGGTTAAATGAACTATGGATGACCTACCTCGGCATGCATGGCATTATTCTCAGGGTCACCACACCATATGCCCATGCTCAGAACAGTGTTGCAGAAAGAGCAAACTGAACTATCCTGGAGGGTGTACATTGTGTCCTAACTGAGAGTGGGTTGCCCAAAGAACTGTGGGCTGAGGCAGCATCTGCACAAGTTCATATGTGAAACCTACTTTCCTCACCACATCACCCCAATAAGGTTCCTCAGAAAACCTGGACTAACCAAAGACAGCGTGTGGACCACCTTTGCCCCTGGGGATGCATAGCCTGGGCAAAGGTTCCTGATGAACTGATAAGGTCAAAACTCAATCCCAGATCAGTGAAAATGCACCTCATCGATTATGCAAATAGTGGTTATTGCCTATACAATCAAAAATCAAAGTCAATTGTTATGTCTCAGGATGTCATATTTGACAAGGGTACTGGACACTGCTCCTTGACTATACTTGATGATCAAGGCTAACCAAGCCAACCCCAGCCCTGATTGTGGCATGAGAAACCATACAGAGAGAGCAAGATGCTCAAGAGGATGGTGAGGACTGGGCATCAGGAGGGACTCCTCCCACAGCATTACTGGCTGAAGGTCCTTATGGCTACTTGTCAACCCTGGAGACCAATAATGAAAGTGATGACATCAAGGTACCAAAGACATATGTGGAAGCAATGAGGAGACCTGATTTGTGGCAACCAGCAATGGATGAAGAACTGTGAGTAATGGAAGAGCATGGTGTATTTGAGCTGGTGAATGAGTTGAGGGTGCTGAGGAACAAGAATATTGTTGGGTGTCAGTGGGTATATGTGAACAAGTACAATGCAGATGGCAATGTAATCAGGAGGAAGGCTCACCTGGTAGCAAAAGGATTCTCCCAGGTGGCAGGTGAGGATTTTGATGAGACTTATGTGGTGGTGGTGCACCTTGAGTTGCTCAGGATGTCTGCAGCCATTGCGGCACAGGAGGGCCTGGAAATCTGGCAAGTTGACTTTGTCTCAGCCTACCTCAACAGCATCCCAGAGTACAAAGTATATATCCACTTACTGCCAGGTTTTCTGGGAGGGGAGGGGAAGCTAGCCTTACTCCAGAAAATGCTATATGGTCTGATGCAGGGAGGTTTTGACTGGTACTGGATGCTGGATGGCGCATATGCAGATCTGGGCTACAAAATTTCTTGTGCAGATCCTTGTGTTAGGTTGAGGTTAATCGGAACTGAGGCAACCATCACAAATACATTCAACGATGACACTTTTGGCCTATTGACAACACAAGAAGGAGCAAAACAGGCAAAGGCAGAGTTAGCCAGTGTGTATGAGGTAAAAGACTTGGGTGAACCATCATTCATCCTTGGGATGGCGATCTATCAAGACCCACATACAAAATCCATATCACTATCCCAAAGGGCTTACCTCATGTGAGTACTCAACCATTTTGGCATGATGGACTGCAACCCCAGGTACACACCATTACCATCAGGCACAGTACTCACAACTGACATGTCACCCAAGACCAATGCTGAACAAGCATCTATGCGCAACAAGCCGTACTGACAGCTTCTGGGTGCCCTCATGTGGGCACAGGCAGCCACGCGACCCGACCTTTTCTTTGCAGTCACCTTACTCGCCCGTTTTCAGTCAAACCCAGGCCTGGCCCATTGGAAATCTCTACTACACGTGCTAGCTTACATCAAGGGTACGCTCGATCACCATATTGTCTACTCTCGGGACTTGGGAGGATCCACAAAGCCGATAGGGTACATTGATGCTGACTATGGAGGCGACCTAGACATGCGGCGATCAACATCTGGATATATGTTCATGATGGCAGGTGGCCCTGTGTCTTGGAGCTCTAAACGTCAACAAACCGTTGCCCTGTCTACCATGGAAGCCGAATATATGGCGATGACACGCGGATCGCAGCAAGCTCTTTGGATGCATAACTTCCTCTCAGAAATCAACCTCGAACAGCCACTCCCTATCCAACTCTACGTCGACAACAACTCGTCTATTGCTTTAGCTCAATCTACCAAAGGCCACGCCCGCGCGAAACATCGACATATGCCACCACTATATTCGCGAGTGTATACAGGAGGGAGACATCGAAGTACTACATATACCATCGGCTGAAAACCTTTCCGACATTTGCACCAAGCCACTCCCGAGGTCCACCCACGATTACCTGGTCGGTCGCATGGGCCTGAAAAACCAAGACGGTTGCACAAGTCAGGGGGAGTGTTGAACGAAGACTTCTACAACCTGCGTCTTGGTCATACGTCATAGCCCGATCGCTTGTTTCTTTTTTCGGTTACTTCTCTCATATTTTTTCTCTCTCTAGCCCAGGAGGCTACTCGATCGGTATTTGCTAGTCTTTGTCGTAAACCTTATTTCTTTTATTCTTTTATTTTCACATACACAGAAAACCACCCTCAGTCGAACAAAATATAGACTGAGGGTGAGCTAAAATTATTTACACATATATTTACCTTATACTAATTGTAACTTGTAGACTAAATCGTGTATTCGTCTACAGGTAACTTAGTCGAACAAAATATAGACTGAGGACTAAATCGTGTATTCGTCTACATGGTCTCATCTTCTAGATGATCGCATTTGCCACCATCATCGCTGCCTCGATTGTGGCTCCTGGCACATGTCGATACCAGCCTTACCGATATTGCCGCTAAAATTGATGTAGACACGTTGACGGCGGACGCCGCGGAAAATACCTGGACACTTGTTCTCCTAATTGGCTGACCTGTCCCAATGATTGGCGTCTATGAAAAAGGGATCATGTATGGGATGCTATCCGAACAATAAAGTACAGACTTGCTCTGGGCTTTGTCGTGATCAATATTGGAAGTGCTGCGAAGGTTGGGACCTATCGCGATTTTCTATGCAAGCTTTATAACCTTTTAGGGCACTGTAAGTCACCCCTCTCTCCAGCTGCTCCTAGTGACACCCTTTCAGAGGCGTAGACAAACCATTATCTCATAATCTGTACTTGTTATATATGTATACACTCGGTTGTCATACACATAACTGTCCCTTTCGATATAGACACTGAATAACCTGACGTACGTTGCATCCTCATTTCTATGTGTGTTCTAGACACCCCTATTCAACGTGAAATTGGTGGTTTTTGTTGACTTGGATATTTTTTGCATGTTACGTTTACTGCAAACTGGTGACGACATGGGCTATGCATACATGAGCTCATCTGCTGGCGATGCAACTGGGATGCAGTGACCGTGACGGTCGCCTCCATTGTATAGTAAGACTTGTCTGCGCATCCTCAGCGCTTCCGGTCATCCCTGGGAGATCTGCTAGAGGCGGAATGGTCCATTCCAATTTGCGATCCGTCACTTCGGCTTCGTCGGCTGGCACGCCAGTTACGCTAAAGATAAAGGACTGGGAGACCGACCACTAGTCGCTCATCATTGAGTGGACACTGGCACACATAGCATAGCACATGAGAGGCTTGGCTGCGCGACTAGCACATAAGAAAGTGCTGGTACGAGGATTAGGGGGCCGCATGCATGTAAATAGCTAAGATAGAAGCATGTGAGGTGAAATGTAAGTATATGAGGTTGGTTGGTTGGTATTAGATTACGTAGACAGCGTGTTGTCAAGGGCATCCAGTTCACCTTGTGATATTATGTTGGTGGCCCAATAGCCATCCCATTCATCTTCTGGAGGCTCTTCATCCACATTAGTTTGGCATGTTTCTTCTACTGCTTTTTTCCAGTCTTCGACTATACCGACATCCAAAGGTGAAATTTGGTAACTCTCGTCGCCAGCCGAAGTAGAAGCAGGTTGCAAGACCGAAAGTGTCTTCTGAAGAGGCAGAGTTGTCTTTCTCTTTAGATGACCCTCTTCACGGTTGGTCGTATCACTTTCTGAGAGGGTCGATATACCCGCTTCGGTCACCATGAAGTCGAGAGAAGCAGGCTGGGAGACAGAACTGAAGATGACGCTTAACCGACGGATTAAAGCCAGATGGCTACTCCCCGAAGCAGTCAATCGGGATGAAGGATCAACGGTATTGAAGCGCTTAACATTCGAGGTTTCAACATTGTCGAGGAAACGTCTGCGACCCGTACGGGAAAGCAAAATACGCGTATTGATTTGGTTTGCCCAAACCATTCCGAGGCTAACCTCTTTCGTGTTCTCTCCAGGAACGCTATGGGCACGGCCGAACCAGCGAGCCTGCTCGCTGTATAACAATATCTCGCCCTCATGATTTTGACCAGCGTGATCAAAGACGTCAACGACCTCATTTAGAATGAGGACTGCAAGTTTATGCTTCCTGACAAGGTCATGCAAAAGGAAAGAAATTTGAGCGATATTCCTTGCTCGTTCCACGAGTGTATTTGTCGTCGTCTTGCTCGAGGTATGAAATAGTTCTGCCAAGGCATCAATAACCAAGAGTCTCACAGGCTTAAGGTCTGCCTTATTCCCCTGAGAGCTAATGAATGGAGTTAGCCTTTCTGATAAGACATGGATTAGGTGAGGGATTGTCGGTGTCGCAAGAGTATGGATATCCTTCAAGTCGCATTCTGCTCCCAACAAAGATGGGTTAGTTTTCATCATGTGTACAAGCCGCGATGTCTGCAGCGTTGAAGAAGTCGTAATATAACATGTCGAACCAGACAGGCCCCTCTTTTCTTGAGGGAGCTGTACAAACAAGGAGAGCTGTAAGGCGAATTGAGTCTTGCCTGCAGCACTTGAAGAACCTCTACGTCACTTGAAGCACAGGAAATAGTGACCCTAAAACACACCTCTCTCCAGCTATCTCGTAAATCATTCCAGGGTGAATTCCGCCTCCCAGAATGTCATCTATGACTGAGTCGCCAGTCGTGCATGTCTCGCTTCCTTCATGCTTCAGGTCTTCTAACCTTTGAAATCGCGGAAGTGGAGCAAGATGATATAAAACATCAATTATTGACTGGGCTTCAGCGCCAGAAATTTTGCACTTGCGCGCAATTTCTTGATTAGAGCTTAATGCTATGGCCGACGCATCGCGTAGATTGCCTGACCAGTGAATTTCTTCAGTTAAGTCTAGTGCGGAAGCAGCGAAGACTAAATCACCTCTCATGAGCACGGCTCGTTGAGTAGATGTTAATCCATCTATCGCCAAAAAACTCATGAATGGAGCGACCGTGCAAGTTGAACGTTGAGATCTCGCTGAGATCGATCTCAGATTCTATCGGACGCGGTCATCCCAAATAGCGTCCAAATATGTTCAATGAGTAAGTACATCTACGTATTTCAACCTATGGTCTACCCCGGGAGTGAGGAGAATCAGAATTTCTCCTCAAGAAACCTCCTACAACATTCGTAACAGTGTCCGTAATCTGTCGGGTTTGCATGGGACTATGCTTGACATAGAACAATCGGACATTTGTTCCGTTCCAAATGCCCAACGGACTCATGCCACGAATGTATATCTCTCCCCATATTAGGGAGGTTAACCACACAATAGATGCATCGGACCACTGCGCACATCTCGTAAAGTAGATGGAGAGAGAATGACAATGAATACTCTTACCATAAAGCGTCGCGGTAAGAGGCTAGGTGATTCTGGAAGTACATGTTTTAGCGAGGCTTTTGAAAGAAACTCCACGATTATCGACGTGGAATTCGCCTTGTGACGCGTCGCCTGTAGTTCTTGAACTTGAGGTAAGAGTTCTGAAATTAGGAGCATGACAGGATCAAGAGGCAAGCTAAAGAAGATAATCAGGACGTCTCGTGCATTCACGGCTATATATTCTTACCCTTGCTGCCAAGAGGTTACCTAAGGTCAAGTCGTAGGTTATGGAGAATCAAAAGTACGAAAAATCTCACCCATTCTTGCGTCGGTACAAATCCATTCCTTCCAACACCCACAGCAAGCACACGGTCTATACTATTATCTGCATCCAGCGATGACGAACGTCGCTCCCTCATTTTCCCTCGAGCCTTCTCTGAAAGGTTCCCGCGGCCAGGAGTCTCAGGGCCGGGAGACATGAAGGACTGCGTTACAACCTCCGGATCCTTATCTCTCTCCTGTGCATCTAAAGAATGCCGCTCGCTAGGGATATCCTCGGTCGATCCTGTTACAGGAAAAGTAGCACCACCCTCGCTCTCCAAAAGGCGTGCCTTCTCAGATCCAGGATCCTCATCTATTTGAGGATCACTCGACGCTTTACCCTTGGATCCACTTTCGGCTTTGCGCGCCCGTTCTTCTTTGGCCTGTTGAACCCTTTTGATTTCCCGGAGGCCGCGAGCCAGAGTGAAAGTCCCAAGATCTTCGAAGACTTTGTGAGAAGAAATAATACCATATATGAGGTTGGCGTTCTCTGTGAGGTGATGTAAAATCACAGCATTAAAGACCTCTAGCCTAACGAGGGCGTTAACAACGATGTGAACATCAATAAGAAACACCTACATGAAGAACAGGAGCCTAGGATGACCTTCATCCGCTAGAAGGAACAGAGGATTGGAGAACGATTTGAAAAGTTGGATAAGACGCGTGGAAGCTGTCACAGTCAGGTCCTTGAAGTACGGTGCAGAGTTTGCGAGAGCAATGAGGAGCGCAGGGTATAGCGAGTTCAGAGTTCCCGACGTGGTTGCCACGATAGCATAGATAGCCTGGGAAAGTATGAGTTAGGAAAAGCCTTCATCTTTGCCTTACATTGATAATAAAATCCCCAGCTGTTCCGGCAGCGTTCCATTTGGCAGGCAGTTGAGGTCTAACGGGTTTTGTCAAATTAAGCCCAAAGGTAGGTTCAGCGGACAAGGTTTGAATGATGTAGGAGAGGGCACGACAAAGCCCATGTTGCTCTGGAGATGGTTAATTACAGATATTCCAACCCCATGTAGAATTAACATACGAGGTTTATCCTTAATCTCCAGAGCATAGCAAAGGAGATGTGCAATCATGTCCATAGACTTTGCGGATTGTAGGACGTGGGCACGAAAGTTCTATGTGCATGTTCACAGTGCATAGCAGAATACTGCCTAGGTAACTGTTACCTTGTTCAATTCGATCATTTTCCAAAAGAAAATAACTGCTTGGGCGTTGAGCTTCGAATATCGCCTTTTGAGTGTGGAAGACACACCTGTTTCATTGATATACAGTACAGCCTTTCTGGATCCGGGCAGAAGGTTGTTCATAGTCGCAGCCTG
This sequence comes from Termitomyces sp. DKA64, assembly GCA_017657295.1. Lineage (NCBI taxonomy): Eukaryota > Fungi > Basidiomycota > Agaricomycetes > Agaricales > Lyophyllaceae > Termitomyces > Termitomyces sp. DKA64. Next base: position 12,792 of record JAGGAV010007818.1, read on the forward strand.
TTGGTCTAAAATACCCACAATACCATCGACAATAAAGTCAAAGTCTTGCGAACGATGCTAGGAATAAAATCATCAGAAAGTTGTTTCGGAGTAATAAACAAGACACTTGCCAATTTCATCAAAAAATAGCGAAATGCATTGGTACGAGCTGTGGGTATGGGCTCTCCAGAAGCTGCTGTTGTATCTCGAGCATTACCACTCTGAAAATCCAACAAGACGCACAAGACCTGGAAGCATGTAGAAACAAGGGTAGATTTAGGATCTCCACCTTTGAACACAAGGTGATTATAGGGGATCTTTCCGGCAACACTTCCTGCCATGCCCCCTAGGCTTGTATCATGAGATGTTGAAGAATTCATAGCGGTATTCAGTAAAGAGCAAAGGAGAGTTAATACATCTCTTCGAGGTATTTTTTGAACGAGATATAGGCTGTAAAGCGAAGGATGGGTGAATAGTGATGCGGCAGGGACATAGATTTGACGAGATAGGAGCACGAGTAGTAGCCGGAGGACTTCGGTCCTATTATTTTCGTACGAGTGGCTGGGCCCAACATCTGTTGTGGATCCAACACCCTTTTCCCTTGGTAGGGGATTAACAAGAAGATTTGCAGATCGAAGCAGAGTAATTACCATATCGCATAATTAATTTTATGATGATCCACCTGAATAGAAGTTGGGAGCGTAAAACCACAGCAGAACAAAAGATCCAATGTAGAAGCGAATAGTTTTTCACCGAGAGAGGGAAGTTGCTGCTTCTGCTTTTGTTTTGGCTGTGCATTATTTGAAGGTGGAGGTTCGTCATGCTCGCAATCGATTTCGTCTTCGTCTTCGATCACGAATTGAGCATTCTCTGTGCTCTCTAGATTTCCATAGCCCTCGTCCTCAATCTCAGTCTCCTCTTTCTTCCAAAGCACCTCCAGTTCGAAAGTGTTTGATTCGCCATCGACCTCAAAGACAACAGGGAGCACCCGCTGAAGGATACGTAAGCAGTTCAGAACTTCTTTTGTTGTATTCCTGTCCGAAAGTCCGGAGTTGATGAGGGAAGATGCAAATGCAGTGACCGAAGCACTCGGTGGGGAGGGGAAGGTATGATCGGCGATGAGAGTGAATAAACGCGCAGACACAACTCGAATAAGAGTCGTGACATTTTCTGGCGCATCAAGCAGAGCCCGTCGGACTCAATACCAATGAGCGTGTGCGTGGTTACACGGGGACAGAAACTTACTATGGTGTGGGGTAATCAAAGAGAACACGTCCGACGCGGAATCGAAGAGGACGAAATACTTAAATTGAGTTGTCTTCACAGGTGTACAAATGACAGCATGAAAGTGTGCACACCTGCTGCCAATAGCTATCATTCTCCGGAATATGCTAATAGACGATGAATACTTGTTACCACACACTCATAGCAAGATCTTGTGGACATACTCTGGTGGTGGTCAATTTTGCGATGCCACCCGGCTGGCTTGGAAATGCAAGCTTTGCCTCATCACCCAAAATGCCAAAAGGTGCAGTGAATCTCTGCGGGAGTTTGGCAAACATATTGTTGTCCTTGAAGCTTGAAGAGGGGAGTCAGCACAGCCACCTTTACGTGTTGGGTTCCGAGTCCATGTATCAATGCAAAGGAAATTTCATGGCTTTCTCCTGACGTCTGCTGGCTGCAGGCACGACAGTCAACATGGCCAGCTCGTCATGGTCACGAGTATATTCGATGAAGGCTGCCATAATGCACAACGTCTGCTTCTTCGAACCATTCAAAAGGAGTTCAATGTTGGGGTAGCCAACATGCTGAGCGCCAGCCAGGCTGGTTTTGCTACTGGATACTACCCACTGCTTTCTGGCCATGTCAAAACTTGTACTTGCAGGGCCTTTCTCGCAACTTCAGGTCCTTCTATTGATCCTCATCTTATTTGCTTATCAAGGTAATGCAGCACTAAATGGCTGGACGCCGCCGCTCAGTACGAGAGGACGCTACATTGTGGACGCCAACGGCGTACGCTTCAAGCTCAAATCTGGAAACTGGCATGGCGCTAGTGGCACATATACCGGGAGTGGTGATATCAACTTGGATTCCAACCATCACGCAAATGAGAATGCACATACCCTTCCACTCGGTTTGCAATACGCGTCCATCGATGACATCCTCGATGGCTTCGAGAGCCTTCGCATTAATACAATCCGCCTGCAATTTTCCAATCAGATGATACATGATACAGCCCCAGTTCAGGACGCCTGGGTGGCCGCTAACCCTCAATTTAAAGGACTGACACCTCTGCAAGTCTACGATGCAGTCATCGAGGCCCTTACCAATAGAGGGTTCGCTGTGATTCTCAATAACCACACAAATAAGTCTTTGTGGTGCTGCGGGGTGAATGATGGAAACGAGAGATGGAACGAAGCCCAAACGGACGATGTTTGGCAGTCAGACTGGCTTTTCATGGTCTCCCGATACCGTAGCAATGGAAGAGTGATCGGCGCAGACCTTTACAATGAGGTTGGTACCTTTATCAATCTCGTAACTGTCATATAATCATTTTCACGCATACAGGTTCGCCGAGATATACTGTACGACCCGAACTGGAACGGCAATGATACTCACGATTGGTGGAGGGCATCACAGGCATTGGGGAATCGCATTCTTATGGAAGCAAACCCGAACATCTTGATTGTTATCGAAGGCATTAACTGGACCGGAATACCTGTGGATGGTTTACCTCATCATCGTCCTACGTTGGAGCCTGTCGCCAATTTATCGCATACTTTTGTAGCAACGAACAAGGTTTGGGCCGTCGTTCAATTTCGGCAATTATTTGCTGAAATACTATACATTAGCTCGTCTATTCAGCCCATTTCTATGCCTACACTGGCCCAAATCACTCAGGAGCCACAGGTATCGGGGAAACTAGTGATCTGCGTTACCGCGACTATGCGCAGGTGGATCTTTTCGAGGTCATGAACCTTCAAGCTGGTCATGTGGCACTCGACATCGATAAACATTATACTGCTCCTGTTTGGGTGAATTTTCCTCTTCCGCTTTCATCCGTAACAGCTTCTCATGGGCATTGACCACCAGATAAGTGAATTTGGTGTTGAGGGTAGAGGGGATATCCTTGCCGCAGACGCAACGTGGTTCAACAACATGGTTTCATACCTCACGACTTATGACTTGGATTTCGCCGTCTGGCCACTTGTTGGGTATCTCGGTCCTAACAACACCAACGGATGGGCACTTCTCAACTGGGATCCAACTACAAGCGAACGTGACGGTCTGTACGACGGAAACGACTGGAGAGTGAATGCTTGGAACGCCTTAGTAGACTTTACGGGGGACGCAGGATTGTCTATCATAACACCGACACGCTGGCAAATGCTCAATCTTGACCAGGGTGACTTTATACAATCCTTGGTACAGATGAGCCGCGGAGACTGGGATTCAGGTGCTCAAAAGGGTATGTGCCCCGATGGGCTCCGTATCATCGGCATTTCCGCCGCCTCGACGCGGGCCCTGTGTACCAATTCTGCATCTTATACATGGGCGAGCGACAACCCAACAGTAACTGTATCCAACGAGATCTACGTGACTGAGGGTGATTGGGCCAGCGGCTACACGAAATATCAGTGTCCTTCGAATTTCTACGTTGTAGGATATGCTATCAGAAACTCCGAGGTTTCTACCATATTGTGCGCTCAAGCATCGACAACACTCGGCATGAGTGGAAGTGGAACTAGGTGGTTTAATCAAGGAGACAATCGGCCAGCAGATGGTGCAGGAGGGGACTTTCATTACGGGCAGTCCAAAGGACAATGTGAAAGGGAGGAGTATATAGCCGGAGTTGCTTTCACAACGAGGATTGGTAGCAACGGTTCTCCAGCAGCGATCCTCTGTCGAAAGTGATGGTCTCGAGCTCCGTTCTTATACTTCTAAATTGGATTCTTCACTGCTTAAAAATCAAGGCCAGATTCTACGTAACCTATACAAAAAAAAAAAAGGATAATTGGGAGTGTGAAGTATACGGGTACATCGTCATAGAGTTTTGTGGCAACAGAATGGGCGATTATTTAAGTTATGTACATCGAGGTGGCCAGGTTATTTGAACCAACATTACGTCATTAGCAATATCAAGGCAAGGCCGCCTACAAAAGACGAAAGCGGTATGTTGCATGAGGCACCTGGTAACGCCGAACCTGTACTAGAAGCGGGCGAAGCAGTTGCAACACCATTTACACCACCAATCACCGGCCCATGGTCGGTCTCCTGCAGGCGAATGGTTGATAAAGACAAGAATGTCTATTACGTGAAGCATACCGTCACTTCAGAGGACCCAATGTTCATCGCTGCTTGAAGGAATGCTTCGTAACTGGAGTTTCCAGTAGGAGGTGCGTTGATACTGCCAACCATGCCCATACTACAATGTAAAACCTGAATGGGTAGTCAGTACCGATCGTTTGCAGCCATGTCAAAACAGACCTGCTTGCAATGGAACCAGATCGCTGCATGCGAAGTTATCAGTAGGCACGTAGGTATCTTCACCAGATAGGATTCTTACGCTTGGAGTCATCCTGGATTGTGATGTTAAATGTTACGGCGTGTTGCAAACCAGAATCAAACCCTGCAGAGCTGTTTCCTGTGCCGTTAAGGTATGTGCAGGGTTCTTCAAACGAAGATTGGGTAACAGAGTGATCCAGGCCGGGTATACTACAATGAAAATTCTGTTGTCGACCGGCACTGATTGTCGGAGAAGAAAAGAACTGACAAAGGAAACCAGAAAGTAACTTGGGTGCCATTGGGCGCGGTTAAGTTGGCTGGGTGGAACGTAAATGAACCTTGAAATGCAACATCGACCTACATTTGTTGTATTCAATCTAAGCAACCTGGGAATAGAACAAGTGCCACCACAAACATTCATATGGCCTGGCGAATTCGGAGGTGCACTAGGTACGGCAACGGGAGCGATCGTATTGGTAGGAAGAGGGCCCCCGTACTGTGCAACAACGAGAGCGGATAAAAGACTGACAACCAGTATAATGGCAGACATAGCACTACGATTAGTAGATAGGTGAAAGCAAAATCAAGGGAGGCGGAGCTGGTGCGGAACTAGTCAGTAAACAACCTCCAGAAAGAACCATCGAATATAAAAGGCGAAAGTATGACAAGGGCGGTGCACATTTGGCGGGTTTGTGAAAAAAGATACCTGTTGATCTGGCTAAATTCATGAGTTGAAGCCTCTAAAAACGGTATTTTTTATTGTTACAGTCCTAGAAGAGATCTTTGTTCACACCACGACGTTTCGATAGCAATAACTGGCTCGAACCTTTGCACGATCGCTGTCCATAAGGATATCATCGGCATCTCGCATTAATACATGAGGCCTGAGTGCTGTAAAACGCGCGTGATAGGCACAAATGCCAGGCACTGCACCATATTCGCGGGTAACCTGCAAATAGAAAACACACCATGAGATGTTTACCGGGACACGGAAGGCCGCACTAAACCGCTTTTTGCGGTTTGATCGAGGGACACAAGAACCTAGAACGACATTGTGGCAACATGGTAATTAATTATACCCTCGGCCAACACTATACTTGGTATAAGTGTCACTACCTTGTGGGAAGAACTGAGTGCATTGGGGATATGGCATGGCGTAACCGAGTAACCTGTTACATGTGTCAGTCAAGGGTGTACTCTTTGATGATGCACAGTCAATGTCACAACGGAAAAATCAACAGCTCAGATACATTCAGATGCAAGGACCGATAAGTTCAAGACTTGTAGTTCTATTGATATTTGGATTGCGGGCCATCGACTAGCAGAATAAACACATCAGACACTCGCCTAGTTTTACCTCATATATAAGTGCTATGAGCTGCTAGAGGTGTCTAGTCAACCAGATGCATCGACGAGGGGGCGTAGGACTAGCCGCTTTCGATCGGCAAGAACAGTCTAAGCGCTCTTTTGCTCAGCTTTCAACTGCCCTCTCCCAATCTCAAGTTGATCACCTCCAGTCTCAACTTGCACACTTTCGCACCGCGCTCGCGCGTTTTGCCTCCACGCATCGCGATTCAATAAAGAACGATCCCGCCTTTCGGCATGCTTTCCAGCAGATGTGTTCTTCTATCGGTGTTGATCCTCTTGCTGGTCCGAGGAAGGGTGGCTGGTGGGCCGAGATGTTTGGCCTGGGCGATTGGCAGTACGAGCTTGGTGTGCAGATTGTCGATGTTTGTGTTAGCACACGGGAGCGCAATGGTGGGCTGATTGAGATGTCGGAGCTGATACGTCTGGTCAGCAAGCTGCGTGGCGTGCATGGTGGGGAGATAACCGAGGACGATGTCTTGCGGAGCATCAAAACTTTGCAACCACTGGGAGCAGGATACCAAGTCATCGAAATAGGTGGAAAGAAGATGGTGCGGAGCGTAGTCAAAGAACTTGACGAAGATCAGTCAGTCGTTCTCGCGATCGCCCAAGTTGAAGGTGGGCGCATTGTGGAAGATTTCCTAGTAGAGAGGAAGCACTGGACTCGTGAGCGAGCGAAAGCAGCATTGGAGAACATGGTCCACAGAGATGGACTTTGTTGGCTTGATGATCAAGACGAACTCTGTGGAAGAGCATATTGGGTCCCATCCGCAATGCAATGGGATGTATGGACGTGACGGTTCATCAAAGACTTCATGCCGTCGTGTAAAACCATTGTCATCTTACTTTTTTTTTGTTTGATTTACACATGGTGCCATGTTGTATAGTACATTGGAGCTGTATAACTACAAGGGTATGGAAACGCCACACCCCCCGCATACGTGGAGAGTGAGCGAGCTGGCTTTCTCTCCCGTATTAGAACGTGCCCCGTTAAGGCCCTGCAGCTGCTATGCGACGGGTGGCCGGGGGGCCGAACAACGCCACCGTGCGCCGGCTCCATAAACGGAAGCACAGGAAGGGACGGACTGGTGCCGATATGCAGTGGGTGAGAGTAAGTCAAGCGCTACTCGCTGTTCCATGGCTGGCTGGTGTATCTGGGGTAAGAATTGCTTCGTTGTATGGCAGGGACTTGTAGAGACCAAGAGCGTATCTAAACGCCCCTTCAGTGGGAGTAATAGGCACTGGTTGTACATGGGGTTGTTGAAACCGATCTTCTCTCGACAGTGATATACATCCTCGATACAGTTCTAGAATCTCTTGTCTTTCGCAACCCTTCCGCCTCTCCACATGACCAATTACCTTCTTCAAGTTCCAAATAAATTTCCGAGTTCACCGATGACTCTCCATCGGCCGACTGATGTGTCTAGAGTATGGAGCTATCGTACAATTGATGTTACATTACATACATTCCGAGCCAAGACTAGACTTAGGCGCAGTCGAAGCTGGGTCAAAGGGGGGTGGCGAAGGGGTTACGGACGGTTCTGCTATCAGAACATGGAAAATGACTAGGTAATTCTATCGTATGAGAGGAAAATGAAACGCACGTTGTTCTACGTTGCCAGTTTCACCTGCACCAGTCATACCCTGGACAGCAAAAGCTACCGTCTTCACGCCAAGTGATCTTAGATTGACCAGAACGAGGACACCTGTTCTCGAGAACTCGGGAACCAATACGATACGACATCGTGCTTTGGAGCCTTCGCCATTTTTGTCCTGGTCAACTACGATTTTTGTTGCAAACCGCTTCTGATTGCCCACGATATATAGATCAGGGGTCGTTGTAATAATGAAGGGATCAGTTCCAAAATATGGATGACACCAAAGAGTATCCGGTGCTGTTGGTGCCATATGCCGCCATTTTAATGTTGACTCCAGTATGGACAGGCATGTATTAGGCGGAGAGGAAAGATACTTGAACATATCATCAAGAGGTTGGCCGGAGTTGATTAGAAGATTACGTTCTAATGGTGGACGATCCGAGGACTCTGGTTGACAACCCAATCGTAGATACGCGGGGTTGGTCTCGCAAGAAAAGGTTGGCAGCTTTGCGACCGCACCGAACATTGCTTTTGGTAATGATTGCTGAGGCAAAATTATCCCAGACGGATCTGATTCGCCGGGAAGGATATGTACTGGTAGGGCACTAGCGATATCATGCAAGTAATCTGAGAGAGTGAGTACAGGATGAGGCGAGAACATTGTTGTATCGTAACCGTATCGTTTCTGTTTGAAGTGTCAATATGTTTTTCATAGTCAACACGAGTTTCCTTACAGATTTTTTCGACGAAGATTCGATATCCTCAGATTCTCCTTTACCAGTGGGCACAAGCTGAACTAAAGAGTTGCCCGCGACAATGAGCCGCGATATTTGTGCTGCTGAAACTTGTTCTGCAACACCACCTTCTTCACCTGTTAAATACTCCACGAGCATTTGTATCTGAGCGTCCGGAGGTGAAGGTGAGCCAACTCCAAGACCTGAAACGACAGCTATCCATTCATCCGAGGCAGAACTGTCGCCTGTGAAGAGCGATTGGCAACTTTGAAGAGATTCCCAAAGGCACTTATGACACACCGTCAATGTCCATCTCACCTTCCTCTTGCTGGAAATCTTCTAGAAATTCTTGAGGTGCCATACCGGGATAGCATAAATCCACAACTTCAAAGTCACCGCTTGGTGTTTCCGCACCCAATGCTCCTACAATAACGCCAGTGACCAGACGTGCGTTCTTGACATAGTCGCCGACCAGACGAATGCGACCTGACTCATCCTCTAACATGACATTGTCTTCTGGAGAGTGAATTTTAGAGTTCGGTGGAGGCGGTGGTATTGATTGCTATGATGAATGAGAGTGAGCAAAGGTCTAGTTACTTCCTGGTGAACAACGTACGTCGCGTGCAAGATCTTCTATGACGTTGGGCTTGAGTGGCATATCCATGTACACCGTGCCAATGATATAGCACATGCGCGACTTGACTACTTCAAGGACTCGAGGGACGAGTAATGGGTTACCTGCGGGTTTCCCTTCAGCTTCCAGCCAGGTATACTTTCAAGACCGAGACACACTTTGATGGCTTCCCCATCGCTTACGTGCACGCTCTTCCACAAATTGGCGAAGTAGTCGTAGACGAACAAAATATATGTTGGCGTATTGGTGCTTGTAAGACTTGTTGGCGGCAGTGATCTGAAAGGAGGGGTTACCAGCTGGATCGAGAACAACCGTCGTCGAGCGAGTCAATGAAGGGGGTTGGTGTCTGTTTGCTCAGCGATTAGCGTGTCGAACGACAAGAAATCAGGGAGTGTACCGACATCGGGTCAATGGACGGCATGAAGAGAGGGCGTGACGTCGCGTGTGACAGACGCGTTAGCGCTTGTAAGCGCGTATAATGCGCTCTGTGCTCCGGAGTCTAACGTCTGTACTATTCTACTTTGTCCACAGACTCGCCAGAATGATTACCCCTACTCCACCGGATGAGTCGCATGGATATATGAACCTAACACCATTTTGTTCCCGAGGCACATACTATGCGCACACTCGTCCTCCATCTATAGACTGCACCGTCCTTGAGATACGAGGACACGAGCATTCCACTCCGGGCTACCAGCATGGAACAATCACCTTCGAGGTTCTACGCGATGGTGTGTTCGTCCGACTCGACCGTTATTAGGCAAGATGACCCCTGACAGCCATTCTACCACTCTCACACCTTTGACTCATTGGCTGTCTTCTCACCACACGCACTCTCTACTTGCAGGAATGGCCTGCCCGTTGCGGATATGGGACAATTTGCCTTTGTTTTTTTCCCTCGAAGAATCTGGTACCTCGGTGAAACTCTGCGCGAGTCAGTCATTGGATAAAATGGATGCTCATGTCGACAGTCGCCTAGCCAACTATCCCAGTCAGTGACTCTGGAAAAGAATAAGCGATTTGTCAAGTCTTTCAGGGTTTGAACTCCGTGCTATTCCTCCCAGCCCAACTTTTGCCATTACTAACGAACGTAGGTTGAACCTACGACTTTGCGGCTCTTATCATTTCTGAACCAACGTAGATTGTACAGAAATAAAGACAAGAAAAATATTTATAGGACCATTTCAAACCTTTTGTGATATACATAACGTGGTGAAAGATTAGCTACCAAATGACAGAAAAACTACAAGATCACAGAGAATGTGGTATTTAGCTGACAGATGTGGAGGGTATACCAAAACGATAGACAACAGGAAAGGAATGTGTATATTTGTGTGTAAACCGCCACCGCCACCGCCACTATCACCGCCAATTCCTCTGCGACGTGCTTCAACACTCGGGGCCCCTCAAAGTCGGAATAGAAATCGCCCCCTCGCGTCCACATGGGCCCAAGGAGCAACCAATCAAGAGAACTAATCCGTAGCCATTCATCCATGGTAACATTTTGTTTGAGCATTTGACGAAATGCTCAAACAAATTGTTGCTGTCGATATAGGGCTACAGGCCGGATCTTTTGGGTTCATGCAACCACCGTGCGTGCACCGGTAGGTGCCGAAGTACAGGGTCTCTGAAGTCGTGAACGTGAACTTGTCATGTCCGCGTTCACGGGTTCAAGTCCTGCGGCTCCTTATGTTGCGTTTGCAAGGATCACGGCGAGGTCTTTTTCACTAGCAGCAGGCAGCTGTCGTGAGCGGGCTTTTAAACGCACTGCAATTATTGTCAACCATAAATATCGATCACGATGAAATAATAAAAAAATAACGCACGGTTCCTATCCAACGTGAGTAAAACAACCTTTACAGCACCAGAAAGCGAAGCAGTATCTGCCATGTCCGCTTTCAAGATGGCCGACCGATCGACCCAATGTTCTTCTTGCCATATCGCGGCTCTGAGGATTAAATCATCCGTATTGCGTTCCCAATTACTGCCGCCCGCAAAGTCCACTTGCTCGGTGCGGATGTTGAGCGTAGAGAGATAATTTCCCTTCGATGTCTGCACCTTGAGTGATATGGAATGCGTACGGAGATGAGTGGAGATGTACGTCATGGCATTTTGCGCCGCCTCGCTGAGCTGTGGAGAAGTATTTGAAGAGAGACCATCAAGCTCCATGATGACGGGGAGAGGGACGACGACTGTCCAACGTAAGGTCTCCACAACGGAGGCAAACATGAGAAGAGAAGAAAGAAGGATATTGGTATCAACGACAAGCACCGAGTAACCGGCCACAATGTGAAGCTGAGGACGAGTGTCCGCAGGTATTCGTGAGGACAATCTTGCGCGGCGGCGCGGCGGCGATGAAGCGCCGACACCGTGCCGAACGGATCGAAGTAGGCTTTGTAGATATCTTCGGCGTGCCTATCATAAATTGTCAATTAAAGCAATAATCCAAGACATATAAACTGACCTTCAACTCCTTGACCTCGGGGGTATCGTTCTCATCATCATCCTCGTCGTCGGATAGAACATCGCCGGCGGATTCGTCGTCGATATCCATAAGATCATCATTTGAACGAGTTCCCATTCTTCTCTTCTCCTCTTCCTCCTGTTCGATACGATCCTGCTCACGCCACTGATGCACCTTCTCCGCAAGTCGTCCTTCAACCCTCCACTCTCTCGTCCCATCAACCCACGTAAACCCATCCACCAATCCCGCAATGCCAACAGCACTCCTCACGATCCTCGTCCACCGCTTATTGACCACATCTCCCCCCTTGTGTCCTCCGCTCCTGTCGTCGTCATCATTGCCATCATCGTCCTCGATGCGTCCATCCGTCATCTCCCGCGCCCACTCCTGCTCCTCAAGGACCTCGATCTCCGCTCGTCTATCCTCTCCACTCTTCCAATACCCCCTCTCAAACACACTCCTACCAACCCACTCCATTCCCCTCAGACACCAATCCTCTGGCAACGGTGGCGCCGTCCCACTCGTCAACATCGCCCATCTCGCACCGGGCCCCTTTTCTCCATTCAACAACCCCTGTTTCGTCATGACAGTTCTCGGAATCCTTGCAAAGAATCTCGCGAGCTCCTCCCACGGTACTGCGCGCTCAAGCATACTCGACGCATGCGTATTCTTCAGTACCGTCACCAGGAACGTTAGCATTATAGAAAGGTAAGGGTTGACGTTCGAGCGTGCAAAACCGTGGGATTTCGTACGGATCGGATGTTGAAGGACATAAGAGAGCATTGAAAACGCCAGTTGTAAAGCATACTTGAAAGATGTTGGGAATTCACGAGCAGACCCTTCGATGTCAACCTCCGATGTGGGAGGCGAGAGTTGATCATGGGCTGCGCTTCGATTGCCTGAAATCCGCGGCGAACTATCAACATCCATCTTTTCGTCCTCGAGAACAGTAGATTTTGTCATGACAACTGTCGCAGTAGCAGCGGAGACACTTTCCTTGCCGCCCATGCGACCGAGAACGCTCCCAGGGCGACCGTACTCGAAAATTGCACCAATGTTGATAATGGCCATCATGATCCACTCGCGTTCCTCGAGGTCCTCCATGGACAGGCGCTCGATGAATCGGGCAAGCGTGGGAGGAAAATCGTCAAGTTGTATATGAGTGAAAAGCATACCATGGAGAAGAACGAAAAGATCGCGAGCATGTGTGTCGGGATGTGCTCGACGCATCTGATTCGCGACGCTCCAGATGGGCAGGATGGATTCACGAGAGGTAGAGAAGGCATGCAACGTTATCATACTATGAAGGATGTTAAACGATTGTTGCGAGATGAAGCTATCCAACAAACCTCTTGAAAAAATGATATACCCCCTTGAGATCCTCTTTTTCACAATCGCGGCACAAAAGCCCCAGATGATGGTGCAATTTCCCCGTTCCAGGCTGCTGCGCCAAGCCAGCTCCATACCAATCCCGAGCGATATTACGCCAGCGCTCCGCCTCTGGCTCGACCACCAGTTGTCTAGCAGCCACAATACCCACAGACGGAGAGGGACTATCGTCGATCCGGGCAGCAGGTCTACCGCTTGTTGATCCTTTCGATATTTTAGGTGGCTTTAGACCGTCATTTGGATTAGTGCCAGAGGCGACAGCGTCATTCACTTCCTTCAGCGTCAGTTTTCGACCCGGGGTCATTGTGGCCTCACGGCCACAAACCATCGCGGCAACAGCCATACGATAACGGGCAAGGTCACCGAGAGCCTCAATCCAACCACTCTTGAATTCAGACAGTGTTGGTTCCTCCAAGAGTCCTGTGTAAAAAGTATAGGCGTAATAGAAGAAATCCTGCAAATGCTCGAGAGCAAGAGTGGAAGTGAGGGAGTCACGTCGGAGGGACTCGAGAAGCTTGAAGAATGCATAAGTCCACAGCCGCACGATGATGTTGTATCTGGTGGGAATATTTCGCAAGGATGCGGGCACCGTGGGCGCGAGAGAGAGCTCAAGGAGCGAGTGGATGTACTCGGCTAGCCTACGCGGAAATAAGACTGCGATCAGGACCAAACAAAAAGAAGAACTTGCTGTTTGTGGTTCGCGATCTGCACTTTCCATTTTTCGCGCTCGAGATCTTCGCTGGATGTTGGGGAGCTAGTCTCGGGCTGTTTGCCCTTGAGGGTCACTCTGGGCTCATTGCGAGCTATAAGACCGTCTTCTGGGTCCCGATCAACTGAATCTTCCGATTGGATTTTTGCTTCGAGGTTGGTGATGGCACGATATATCTTCTTGAGTTGTACGGCATACCTGTTAGTACCGTCTTCACTTCGAGTGCCACTGCCACCCGGGCGGTCAAAAAGATCAGAAGAGGCAGAAGAGCCGTCGGTGGTTGAAGAAAGTGTGAATGCGGAAGAAGAAACGGAGTTGGCATAGGAGGAAGTGGACGAGGCAGAGACGTAGTCGCCAGAAGACTTGGACACAGGTCGATCACGGGCAGGACGGGCTAGAACAGAGAACCGAACAGGGTCGTCTTTCCTAGGATCAAAGAGCTGACGAGGAAGGGTATCGCGGTTATGGTCGCGGTCCCGATGGGGGCGGGAGCTGCTGTCGAAGATTGGGTCTGGTTCTGCAGTGTGACGCATGGGTATTGGGTCAGTAGAGGGGTTGAAGAGCTTTGCAGACGAGCGGGACTGGGGCGCAGGCGAGGAAGATATCTTGAGACGGCGAGAAAAGTCATCATGGTCGGCCTCTACGGCACGACGGGGACGAGGAGAGCGAGAGACAGGCTGCGCCACCGCTGCTGGAGAAGGAGACGTAATTGGCTGAGCAGGGCGCTCGCGGGCCCGGAGCGGACTGGCAATGGAAGTAAGTGCACATGAGCAGTTGGCAGAGAGAGCTGGACTTGCCCTGCGTTTCTGCGCTGAAGAGCAGTGAGCTTCTCGTAGAGGTCGGTGGGTTGGACGTCCCTGTTCTTCGGCCCCATGTCGGTGGGAACAAGACGACCAGCGGACGCCGATTTTGCAGGCCTCCGCAGCCAGAGCCCTTCCGCAGCACCAGCACCACGTGACCACTCTTCTTCCGGCCCGGCAGGCTGTCCGCAGCAAGCTCCATGCCGCCACTCACTCCTCTACTCTATTCCAGCAGGATCTCTGAGACGCTAGGAGCATCTGCCCATCTCAAGCTCGAGGTTAGCCCATCCCCCAATCAGACAAACGACGCACTATCATCCCACACATCAGAACCTCCACCCATCACACTCATTCAAATATCGCGGCCTCTCCCTCTTTGCTCAGCGTGCGCTAGAAACACACGGGCCCGCAGTCCACCTGATCGTCGCGTCCGGCGGAAACGCAGGTCTCGCAGTCGCATGCGCAGCAAATGCTCTACAGGTCAAATGCAGCGTATACCTGCCAACAGGCGCTGCGCAAAGCACGTTAGATATCCTGCGTCGGCAAGGCGCAGAGGTAATTGTCACGGGCCGCTTCTATGCAGAGGCTCTACAGGCAGCGCAGGCTCACGTCGACCGTGAATTCCCCCGCGCGTGAGTCAAATTGACGTGAATTGCTTCACCATCCACAGACAAACTATGACTGCGTAGTGTGATGGCTCCAGCCTACGATCACGAAACCTTATGGGAAGGTCATGGTTCAATGGTGTCCGAAATTTCATCTCAACTCTCTTCCAAACCCGACGCAATATTTTGCAGCGTCGGCGGTGGAGGACTACTCGGCGGACTCATCCACGGATGCAAAAAAATCGGATGGGAGGACGGTGCGCGTTTATTTCTCCGCCACTCATGACCTCAAACCCACATAATCACAATCGCCTTCACCAGTCCCGCTCATTACGCTCGAAACTATCGGCTCCGACTGTTTCTTCCACTCCATATCCTTAAACTCCGGGAGATTCAACAGCGTCAAGAAATCGCTGCCCCCAGACGTGAACGCAGTCGAAGACTCGGAGCACGGCGTGACGCTAGCACACTTCAACAAGTTCTCCTCGAAAGCCTCTGGCTCGCTCGGCGCCTCACAGCCCTCTCCAAGAGTAGTCAAGATGGCATTGTCTAGACCGGGCAACGTCGTGTGCGCTAGTGTGCCGGACGAACTGAGTATGCAGGCTCTCGGAATGTTTACAGGTACGTGATTAGGAAGAACATCTGCAGGGAATATAAATAACTCAGCATTAACAATACCTGCCGGACAGACGACCATAAGCTACTAGTCGAGCTCGCGTGCTCCACAACCCTAACTCCCGCCTACAAGCCCGCGTTCTTCGACAGGCTAGTGCCCCCCAAGGCCTCTGGTGAAAAGCGGACGGTAGTTTTCATCGTATGTGGGGGGTTCAAGATATCACTGGACGATGCGACAGAGTACGGACGCCTTGCAGAGGAGGACAAGGCCCGAGGGGGGACTTGGAATGTCTTGATGGATGATGGAAGCACGTTCGGAGTGGACAAGTAAGACATGGGACTGCCAAGGTAGTAATACACGATAGAGAGATAATTTCATGCATCTGCAGATATGATTTAACTAGTAAGGAAAAATAACTTGAGAAAACGCACCATTCTAGGTCAGGTTTTTCAATTTTGTTTTCCAGTCTCTTCTGTATCACGCGCTACCTTCTTAGCCAATCTCTCAGCTCGTATTCTGTTTAATTCATCCCTTATTGCGCTCTGGTCTTTAGGAAGTTTCTGGAGGGTGTGTTGGAGTGTAATTTTTTCCCCATTTCGGCATGAAACTATGTACCTGTACAGTTCTGTCGACAGGTGGAAAGAGCTTGTCACGGTACTGCGAAGGATTAGCTCGTTAGTCTAAATAGGCACAATGCGTCGCGGGACTTGCAGGAACGACATGCTGTCTATACCAATCGGGGTCACCAAAGTGCACTAGGGCAGCAATAGGGACGAAAAGATATAGGGAGAACTTGAAGACTTCGAGATTTGCGCCGCCCATGGTGACAAGGACGATGGTGTGAGAAGGTGTGCCCGACTTCTGTGTGTGTTTGGCAACGACCGGAAGTGCAAATAGCCCGGAGCTCGACGCTCGTAGAGGCTATTGATGGCGTGTTCAGAGAGTACATAATAGAATAAATCCGAAATGCAAGTACAAAGCAGAGATTCGAGTTATAATTATAGTTCGACCTCCCGAACCCCATCCTTGTCGACCACCTTGACTTTATACTTCCCCGGAGCAACAACTAATCGCTTCGCCACCTCATCTATGCAGCGCTTGAGCGTAGCAAGTCCCTCGTCTAGTGTTGCTTCAGGATCATGATACCTGGATGAGTACCAGTAAGTGGTGATGATATCAAGATGCCACCGGAAGCCCCACTGTCAAGGACGAGAACGAGAGCGAAAGACGTACCTATCGAGTAAACTCAAAGCGAAGTAGCTTCCATATCCATGTGCGGCAAATGGCACCTCTGTCGATGTGCCAAGGTAATCCACCCAGTAGAGATGCGGTGTATAGGTGGCGGTGTCATAACCACCCAGAAGAAGATTGACAGAGTAAGGTTTGCGAGAACGAAGTGATTCAGCGAGCGACCTTCGGATCCATGATGCAGCAGCAGACGGACGAAGGGGATAGAGATTGCGGATTTGATAGAGACGGATGTTACGCTCGACGTATTCTGCAAACTGAACAGTATCACCTAGTAACCATCATAATATAAGGGTTTAATGAAATTAGACGACACGGAGACGCACCTGGCTCGCCAGAATAGGCCATGAGGAGATGAGGGCTGAGAGTTTTGATTTTGTCCTCGTCAACCTTCATCTTCACGATGGACCGCGCGGCGGTAGTATCTGCAGCAACAATGACATATCCCTTTCCTGTAATTGCGAAAGAAGTTTCCATTATGGAATTGGAAAGAGAGCGATGAGGTTGGCGAAAGCGCTGGAATCGCAATTACGCGTCGAGGGCACGCGTGTTTTCGGACATTTCCGAGGCTGACCCTATTTTGGGGTTCAGATTGGTTGGCATCATCCATCCCCTTTTGTCTATCGCCCTTCTACAAAGAATGCGACTAAGGTGGGAACTTTGATGGAACTTTGATGGCTGACTAAGATTTGTCATGATTGTGTAAGCTTAGTCAGTCTTATATAAGATTTGTCAGCTTCACAATTTTGATTTCTGTCTGACCACTTGCGTGATTCTCACATGACTGACCACATGACTGACCATGTGACTACCCGCGCGCCTACTTCTGCGCATGCCACGCCAGGCGCCTACCCCCGCCACACACT
>JAGGAV010007818.1:30404-53566 GCA_017657295.1 Termitomyces sp. DKA64
TGTTGGCATCAGCATGGTGGTTAGGCAAGGGGATAGGTGGGGGTCAGGGTGGTGCAGGGGGAGGGATTGCCCTGGGGGCTCCAAGGCCAAAAGGCTGTCAGAGAGGGGGTTGGAAGTTGTTACAGGAGGCAGGGCATATCCTTGGGAGGGGCAGAGGTCAATATGGGGGGGTCAGTCCCTGGGGAGCTTGGGAGCTCCTTCTTGAGGGGCAGGTTCCCTGCTGGGGTTCTCCAGTTCATTGATGTAAGAGAGGGTGTGGGTGGAAGCAAGGTTGCCATTGGGAGGAGGGGGTAGGGAGGTTTCTGAATGGGGTGTCTGGGTTCAGTAGGCTGGTCCCAGGTGCAGAAGGCACTGGGGACTGAGTTGGCCTGGGGGTGAGCAGAGAGGGCCAGGGTGTGTATGGCAGGCTAGTTGAATAATACCCCAGCAGGGTTGAGGGTTCTTAGGATGTTGGACACAGCATTGAGCTCTTCCTATTGTCAAGCAATGGGAATTGGCCTTGGCTGGGGCCCTGGTGGGTTCTTTCTGTTGCACATGGAAGGAGTGGGTGGGGTCCAAGGGGTCTTTGAAGTGGCAGGAGTTCAGACTGGTGTGTATTTCATTGACCAGTGTGCAGAGTTCTTCCTGGAGGCTGGTGTCAATCCCAAGAGTGCTCCTAACATTCTCAAGAAGGGTGCCTTGTTGGTAGCACTTGTAGAAGTTCAGTAGACAATTTGCCCAGGTCTCCAGTGTTCCTGTGATGATTTGGTGTCTCAGATTGATGAGGAGGGCCCTTGCTCTTTTGGCAAATTCAGGAGCTAGGCAGAGCAAGCAGAGGACCTCATTGTGTTGTTGGATGTAGGCTTCAACTCTTTATTGCCTAAGGGAGGGTGGGGCATAGACAGGGGGGGCAGTGGAGAGTCAAGGCCATGGGGGGAAGTATCCATTAAGCTGTTTCAGGGAGACCAGGGCCACAGCAGGGGTGGAGTAGGCATAGTAGGGCCTAGGGGGAAAAGCTGAGGGTGCCAGGGCCATAGGTGCCCAAGGAGCCAACAGGGGTTCAGGCTGTAGGCAGGGGTAGGTCCCTTTGACAGGGTACAGTGAGGGGCAGTGCCAGTCTGGGGGTGGGCCCTGACTAATGGATGGGCTGTAGGGAGTGTAATTTAATTCTGGGGCCCAGTACCATGGGGTGGCTGTGACATAGCAGTCAGGCATCAGATACAATGGGGGATAGTAGGGGTCAGGAACTGGCCTATCATAATAGTCAGTTAGGTAACTAGTAGGCAGATATATGGGACTGTAGTTAGACATTGGGAATGGGGTAAGGGGAGAGTCTTGATATTATGTCAGGTTTCACTGACCCAGGGGCTCAGCTACACTGGGTGAATCTCTTACTAGGCAGACATGACATCTAGGCCTACAATCCCCTCTGGTGAGCTCTGGAAGAGTGAAACAGGGCAGGGGAAGGAGATAGTAGAGGTCTGGGGAGGTCTGGGGTGTTCCTGTAAATCCTACAGGAAGTAGAGTGACAGGCAAGTGGGGGACAAGCATGGTATGGAGCTCTGGAGTATTAACATGAGCTTGGCTAGTCCAGGTTACAAGTATAGGGAGTCTCAGGAAGTCAAGATGAGGCAAGTGATGGGTGTGAGGCAAGACAGGACTTTGGAAAACAGACAAGAGGCTGAAAATGGAAACTGATAAAATAAAGACTGATAAGATGGAGACAGATGCAATTGGGAGAAGATAGGATTCAACAAGACAATACAGAATAGAAAGATGGATATACAAGAGACATAACAAGCACAAGAATGTAGGTAATATCAAGACTACCTAGCTATTACTACACCATGGTTTAAATACCTGCAGGGGGAACTCCTCCAGGATTGTGGGTCTGAGGTTGGGTTGTGCAGGTGGGTCTTGGGTACAGTTGTTCAGGGCATCCTGAGACTGGCTAGTCAGTGGTGGTTTTGCATTGATACATAACTGTGATGTGTGCTGGAGTGGGTGGACTTACCTGGACTCTGAAGGAATCTCAGGGGAATCATGAAGACCACCAGAGAAGTGTTGGGGTTTTCCAGAGAAGCTTCAGAAGTTGCTAGAGTGGGCACTGGAGGATGGGAAGGTGTTGTAGATGTTGGGAGTAAGGGGGAGTATGTTCCAGGTTTACTGGGGTGGTTCAGGGGAGGTCTGGGGTCCAGCGGAGGTTCAGAGACAGGTCATGACAATAACAAACAATTTACAACCTTTATTATCCAGTTTGAGTGGGAAGCCTATGAGATGGGATGGAACTATAATGCACTCTGATTTGCCTTTTGCTGTGCCCTCCTGCAATGGATTGAGGACATTCTCTGCCTCACACCCAAGCAGCCCACATACAACAGATACAAGGCACTCATCACCCAGATCAATCAGCACTATTAAGAAGACCGAAGCAAAAGCCAAGGCCCACAGAACAACTGGAACCCCTCTGACAACCCCAGTTGGCAGCTCAGAGCAACCAACAACTCCTAAACCATTGCCCCTGCAATGCTTGCTAACCCCACACCCCAGTTCTCCCCTGGATGAGGCCCAGCTAATACCACTTGACTCCCTAGACCTCAACTCCTTGCCCAGTATAACACTGCCAATCTCTGTGATGCCCTGGACCCTTCAGATCTCAGATCCAACAATCCCCTGGACCTGGACAATCCCCTAGATACCATGGACAATCAGGAGATCCTATGCACCAACTGGATCAAGGACCGACCCTGGATCAATGTCCTGGCAAAAACCCAGGCACATTGACAGAAGGAAGGGGCATGTATTCTATGTGGTGAGCAGGGTCATTTCATCAATGATTTCTCTAAATGCCAAGTGATGGGACATGCTGTCTGAACCATCAATGGGGAAGACTGTGACTATCAGTTTACAAAAAACAACCTGGCAGTTTAGGTCCCAAAGACACTAAATTGTGGATCAGACTTTGATGTCTTCTCCACCCCAGCTACTTTCCTCTGCACAATAGTGATTGCTCTGGACACCTCCCCTTGCACTCTGCCCACAACCTTCTCTACACCACCCTTCCCTTCTCCCCCAACTCTATACCCACCCTGATTGACAGTGGCACAACAGACAACTTCATCAATGAATCTCTAGTGGCCCTTGCTCCACAACTCCCCTGGCAACTTCCCCTTCTGATCCCCCTAAAACTCTTTGACAGCAATCTGACCTCCACTGGCAACATCACTCACTGTGTAGAAACAAGGATCACTTTTGCCAACAGGCAACAGCAAGACCTCTGACTATTGATCACAAAGTTGCATGCCTCTGCCCCCCTCATCCTCAGGTTTTTCCTGGCTCCAAGCAACTAACCCTCACATCAACTGGCCAAGTCTCACCCTCTGCCTCAATTGAGATAACTTGCCCAACCTGGGACTCATTTCCTTCAACATTCCTCCCACCCACAATGTGTTGGAAGTTACCCCTGACATCCCCTCAATCCCTCTCTGCAGCTCCACTCATGATCCACATGATCATTCATCATCAACACCCACCTTGGCAACTCCCCCACCATTCTCCCTGCCCTCATCAACAGTGGAGCCTCCAGAACCTTTGTTGGCAACCAGCTCAACCTCCCCCACAAACTCCTTGACACTTTGAAGCTACAGCTGTTCAATAGAAGATCCACCACCTCTGGGATCATCAAATTTCACCCCAGCTCCCTCACCCTTGACAATAGCCTGCAGTTCCCAACCTGCCTCCTCATTATCCAACTTCTGGAGGCCACTCTGATTGTGCTTAGACTATCCTGGCTATGTGATGTCAACCCTAACATTGACTGGAAGGACCTCACTATGCAGTTTCCTGGCCCTGAAGCCTGCCTGGCAGCCACCATCACTCTCCATCCTTACTCCCTCCACAGCCCTGATGACTCTGATTGGCTCCCAGCAGCACCAGAGCTACCAGAATCCCCACCCTGCCAAAGGACAACCCTGGAGAAGAGGAAGAAGTGCCCCCACCCCAAACTCCTGCAGGCACACCCTGACAGCTTCCCCCCAACATTCCCTCCAACCAGTACAAGGGCTCAAACTATCCCACTTGACCCCCAGCAACCCCAGACCCCACCACCACACCTCTGATGCCTGACACCATTGATCCAGAAGCCCTTGACATCAAAATCATTGGTGCTATCCCTTTTGCATGGATCTTGCAGGACAGCACACCCACCTTCCAACTCCAGGTCACCCCAACACTTCCAGAAGAACATATCCACACCAGCACCACCTCACCTGAGACTCTGAAGACAGAGGAACAAATATTATGTGAAGTAGTTCCTCAGAGTACTATGAATTCACTAACATGTTCTCTGAAGGAAGTGCAAAGGAACTTCTCCTACACCAATCCTATAACCACACAATCAATCTTGAAGATGACATCTTTCTCCTCTTTGGCAAGATCTACAACATGTCAGAAGTCAAACTCTAGGCTCTCAAGGACTACCTCAATGACATGCTTGGAAAGGGCTTCATCCAATCCTTGATCTCTGCTACTAGAGCCTCTGTCCTTGCCAAGAAGAAGGACAGCTTCCATCTTTGTGTGTATTACCAGGGACTCAACAAAGTCACCAAAAAGAACTAGTATCCACTTTCCCTGATTGGTGACCTTGTTGACCATCTCTGCAGTGCCAAGGTCTACACCAAGATAGACCTCTGGTCTGGCTACAACAATGTCCAGATTGCTCTGGGACATGAATGGAAGACTGCCTTCCACACCCACTACAGCCTCTTTGAGTATTTTGTGATGCCCTTTGGTATAACAAACTCCCCTGCTACCTTCCAGTACTTCATGAACAATATCTTCCACAACATGAATGACATCTTTGTTATCATGTATCTGGACAACATCCTCATCTACTTGAACTCCCTAGAAGAACACTGGGGTCATGTCTGACACATCCTAGAAAGACTCCATAAGTACCACCTCCATGCCAAGCCTGAGAAGTGTTCCTTCCACACCACTGAGGTTGAGTATCTAGGGGTTATCATCACTCCAGACAGTGTACAAATGGACCTGGCAAAGGTTGAGGCCATCTTCAATTGGCCCCTGCCCTAGAACATTAAAGAAGTACAGTTCTTCTTGGGTTTCACTAATTTCTACTGCTGGTTCATCAATAACTACTCTGGCATTACAAAACCCCTCAACTAACTCACCTGGAAGGACACCCTCTGGGACTGGGATAGTAAGTGCCAAAGTGTGTTTGCTCTCCTGAAGAAAGCCTTCACCTCCACCCTGATCCTCCATCACTTCAACCCTACTCTCCCTATCATCCTCAAATGCAATGCCTCTGATTATGCCATTGCCAGAATACTCTCACAGATGGGCTCCAACAGCAAGGACCTCTGCCCCATCACCTTCTACACCCACTTGATGATTCCTGCAGAGCTTAACTATGACATCTACAAAACTGTAAGGGTAACCTCTGGAAGTGACAGCTAAATCATGCAGCTAGCAGAGGGAAATCCAAAGTATATTAGAACTGTAATCAATGATACAAATGGTAAACTAATCACCTAGCAAAGAAGAATCCAAAGAGAACAAGTCTAAGGATCCCCACTGCTTGGTGCAGTGCATCAGGGGGTGGCAGAGGCATGGGAATGACTGTGTAGGTAACTGGAGTTAGCTGAAGTGCAAAACAATGCATCACAGAGAGTTCCAGGGGTCTCTAGAGTCCAGGGACCTGTAAAGTACCTCTGGAGCTGTCAAATGAGCCTCAGGGAAGTGGAAATGGGCAAGGAGAGTCAGTGTCAGACAGGAGCAGAGGTCAGAAAAGAGTAGTCCCCTGACATCACCCCCCCTCTAGCATGTGGCATCTCAACATGCTGGGTAGAAAAAGTTCCAGATTGCCTGGTCTGCCAGGGGGAGGGGATATATTCCTCTGACAGCTTGCAGCACATTCAGATGTCATCAGTGGAACTCCCTGACCAGCCCAAGCACATGCACATTCTCCTGGGGTTTCCAGGAAATGTCCTCAATTCTGTAGCCTTTCCACTTCACCTTGTACTGTAGTCCCTGCCAGAATAAATGGCTGTCCAGGATCTCTTCCACCTTATACTCCTTGCTGTTGTTGACCACCACCAGAGGAGGCAGAGGTGTTGGGTGTCATCCTAGGATAGAGTCTGCTGAGGCTGGAGTCAGTTTGACCATGTTGAGGACCAGATGGAGCTGGCACATTCCCATGGGGAGCTGGAGTTGATAAGCTAGGGGCTCTACCTGCTTTCCAAAGGTTGGGCCCAGGGTTCAAAGCCCATGTGCAGGTGATGTCTGGTGTCCAGGAAGAAGGGAGAAAACTGGGTGGCCACATGAATGTGGTTGTTATACTGAAACTCAGTGTTGGGGAGGAGTTTGTCCTAGTTATCCTGGCACTTGTTGCAGAAGAGGCAGAGGTATTGTTCAAGCTCCTGGTTCATGTGCTTGGTCTGGCCATCAGACTATGAGTGGTAGGCGGTGGAAGTGTGCAGCTTCACATTGAGTAGTTGGTAGAGCTCCCAAGTGAAGTCCACCACAAATTGTGGGCCCCAGTCAAATACATAGGCATTGGAGAGGCCATGCAGCTTCCAGATGTTCCTCCAGTATAGGTTAGCAGTGTCCATGGCAGAGCAACTGGTGTGGGTAGGGATGAAATGTGCTTGCTTGCCATAGAGGTTCACCACTACCATGATGGTGTCATAGCTGTGGGCATCAGAGAGTTCTATGATGAAGTCTACCAAGGCAATGCTCCACCACTCTATGGGGATAGGCAGGGGGTGCAGCTGGCCAGAGGGAAGGCAGCATTGGGGCTTGGTCTAGAGACAGAGATTGCATGTACTAGTGGAAATTCCAATATACTGGGACATCTGGAGCCACTAGTAGTTCCAGGACACCAACTCTAGTGTTTTCCACTGGCTAGGGTGTCCTGCAATCTGGGAATTGTGGTGTTGCTCTACAATCCTCTGGCAGAGCTCTGGGTCATTGGGCATGTAGATACAATCCCAGAAGGTCAGGAGTCTGTTGTGGATGGCCCATTCATCTGCACAGACTGATTTGACACTGGTGGTGCATTTGGACTTGAGCACCCTGGCCACCTGAGCAACAAGTTCCTCCTGCAGACCATCCCAATTGCCCTGCCAGATATCCCAAAGGATCTCCACCTCTGCCCCCTCAATGGCTAGGCCTTCCATGGCTTGGATTGCAAACAACTTGGGCCAGAGGAGCATGATGTTACTGTTGTCATCTCCCCTGGTGCCATGGTCTGCTCTCCAGGACAGGGCATCTGGCTTCCCCATGCTCTGGCCTGACTTGTGGTGCAGCAAGAAGCTGAAGTTGGCTAAATAGAGGGACCACTGTGCCTGTCAGTGATTGAGCATCTTGGCTGTCCAGAAATACTTGAGGTTCTTGTGATCCATCCATACTTCAAAACTATGCCATGTGCCCTCTAAAAAATGCCACCATTCCTCAAAGGACCAGATGATGGCCAGCATCTCCTTATCATGGATTTCATAGTTGTGTTTGACTGCATTCAGACTCTTTGAGTAGAAGGCCACTGGATGCCACCTTCCATTCTCCTGGGATTGTTGTAACAGAACAGCTCTGGTGGTGAAGTTGGAGCTGTCAGCTTCCATCTGAAAGGGGGAGTTGTCATCCAGGAACAGGAGGACAGGTCCAAAGGTGATGGTGCACTTGAGATCATCAAAAGTCATCTGCTCCAGGGACTGTTATCTCCAGGCAGCATCCTTAGCAGTGAGGTCAAACAGCAGTTGGGCATGATAGGAGAAATCCTAAATGAACCTCCAGTAAAAGTTGGTGAACCCTAAGAAGGCCTGCACTTCCTTCTTGTTCTTGGGCTTGCACCACTCCATCACACCTGCCACCTTCACCAGATCCATCTCCACAGCTCTATGTGAGATGATCAACCCAAGATACTCAATCTAGATTTGCTCAAACTCACACTTCTTCAGTTTGAGGTAGAGTTGGTGAAGGCAGAGGCATTCCAAAATGATGTGCATGACCCAGTGGTGCTCCTCTAGCATTCTAGTGTAAATGAGGATGTCATTGAGGTATATGCACACTACGCCTTCCACTATCAGGTCCCAGAAGATGTTGTTCATCATCATCTGGAAGGTGGTGGAGCTGTTAGTGAGTCCAAAGAATATGACAAGAGGTTCAAACAATCCCTGGTTGGTCTAGAAGGCAGCCTTCCATTTGTCTCTCTCCTGGATCTGTATGTTGTTGTAGCCCCACTGAACATCCAATTTGGTTAAGTACTGTGCACCCCAGAGATTGTTAATGAGCTCAGAGATGAGAGGGAGGGGGTAGTAGTTCTTCACCATTATGGCATTAAGCATCTGGTAGTTCTGGACCAGTCAGAGGAAACTGTCCTTCTTCTTGATGGAGAAGACTGGAGAGGCCATGGGGGATTTGAAGGGGCAGATGCAACTGGAGGCTAAGTTCTCCTGTAAAAAGGCATCAAGTTCATCTTGCTCCTTTGGCACCAGTGGGTAGACTTTACAGCTAGCAGGCTTAGAGTCCAGTATTAATTTAATGGTGTGGTCTCACTGATTACACTCTAGAAGCAAGTCAAATGAGACCTTGGAGAACACATCCTCATCCCAGAACATGAAGCATAGTTGGAGGCTGTTGGAGTAGGCTGCTTGCTCAACTAGTGCCTGGAAGGAGTCAATATACTTGTCCAGTGTCTGCTTCCCTTGCCCATACTGTTTCTGGTCATGTAGCACTAAGGTGGCAGTTTTGGCAGGGTTGATTGGAAAGAACTCTGCCCAGAAGTCCTTTTCAAAGGCTGCTCAATCTGCAAAACTCCCAACACCTCTGGGGCATTGGAACACCTGTAGTGCATAGGTGGAGGCACATCCCATCTTCATGTATGACAAAACTCAGGCTATTTTCAGTATATCAGAATCAAAAGCATTCCTGCTGAGATGGATGTATGTGAGGCAGGACTGGAGGAAATGCTCTTCACCAGAGCAGTTGCTGTCATATGTGTCTGGGAGCACAGGACAGGGAATACATGCTCAGGGGGCTACCAGAGCTGCCAGGAAGGCAACAGGAGCCACCAGGGGTGGCACAGAGGTAGGGGTCAGGTGCTCTAGTAGTGCCTGGAGGGACTGAGAGACAAGTTTGGTGGTTTGGCAGAGGGTGGAGAGTTTGGTCATGTGATGTGTGAGGGAAGATTGGGTCAATTGCACCTGGTTCTCTAGGTGTAGCAGGCAAGTCCAGGCCTCATCCTGTGAGGCTGAGGCCTCTGAAGGAGTATCTGGATTGGCCAGCTGAGACATAGAATTCCACAGGTGCTTAAGCCTGATGGCAAAGTGACAGATAGTGGCTTGGAGATTCTGTGCAGGCTATGAGGAGCTTCCAGACCAGGATAGGAGACTTGTTCTACTGTAAGGGTGACCTCTGAGAGTGACAGCTAAATCATGCAGCTAGCAGAGGGGAATCCAAAGTATATTAGAACTGTAATTGACAATACAAATAGTAAACTAATCACCTAGCAGAGGGGAATTCAAAGAGAACAAGTCTAAGGATCCCTGCTACTTGGTGTAGTGCATTAGGGAGTGGCAGAGGTGTAGGAACAACTGTGTAGGTGACTGGAGTTAGCCAAAGTGTGCAACAATGCATCATGGAGAGTTCTGCAGAACTATTGGTGGCCCCCAGATGTCCCAGTATATTGGATCTTACACTAGTACATGTGGTCTCTGTCTCCAGACCAAGCCCCAATGCTGCCTTCCCTCCAGCCAGCTGCACCCCCTGCCTATCTCCACAGAGCAATAAAGCATTGCCTTGGTAGACTTCATTGTAGAACTCCCTAATGCCCATGGCTATGATGCCATCATGGTAGTGGTGGACCTCTATGGCAAGCAAGCACATTTCATCCCCACTCACACCACTTGCTCTGCCATGGGTGCTGCCAACCTGTACTGAAGGAACATCTGGAAGTTGCATGGCCTCTTTGATGTCTATGTATCTGACCAGGGCCCACAAATTGTGGTGGACTTCACTCAAGAGCTCTACCAACTACTCAATGTGAAGCTGCACACCTCCACCACCTACCACTTGCAGTCTGATGGCCAGACCAAGCATGTGAACCAGGAGCTCAAACAATACCTCCACCTCTTCTGCAATGAGCACTAGAACAATCAGGATGAACTTCTCCCCAATGCCAAGTTTCAGTACAACAACTACATTCATGCAGCCACCCAGTATTCACCCTTCTTCCTAGACACTGAACATCACCTGCACATGGGCTTTGAACCCTGGGCCTGACCTTCAGAAAATGAGGCTGTGAACAAGTTTGTGGACTGGATGAAGATTGTGCAAGAGGAAGCCCAGGCAGCACTGGTGAAGGCAAAGGACAACATGGCATGGTACTACAACTGTGGAAGGACCCTAGCATCCTAGTACAAGCCCAAAGATTGAGTCTACCTGGACACCTCTGATATTATGACCACCTGGCCATTGAAGAAGCTCTTGCACCAACAATTAGGACCCTTCACAGTAGAACAGCAGGTAGGGCCCCTAGCTTATTGACTCTGGCCTCCCATGGGAATGTGCCAGCTCCACCCAGTCTTCAACATGGTCAAACTGACTCTGGCCCCAGCAGACTCTATCCCAGGATGACACCCAACACCTCTGCCTCCTCCAGTGGTAGTCAGCAACAGCAAGGAGTATGAGGTGGAAGAGATCATGGACAGCTGTCTATTTCAGTAGGTACTACAGTACAAGGTGAAGTGAAAAGGCTACAGAATCAAGGATATTTCCTGGGAACCCCAGGAAAATGTGCACATGCCTGGACTGGTTAGGGAGTTCCATCAACAACATCTGGGTGTGCAATGAGCCATCAGAGGGATATATCCCCTCCCCCAAGCAGACCAGGTGATTCAGAACTTCTTCTACCCTGTGCATCAAGATGCCACATGCTAGAGGGGGGGTGATGTCAGGGGACTACCCTTTCTGACCTCCACCTCTGTCCAACACTAACTCTCTTCACCCATGTCCACTTCCCCAAGGCTCATTTGATGGCTCTGGGGCACTCTATGGGTTCCCAGAGATCTCCAGAGACTACTGGAACTCTCTGTGATCCATTGTTGCACACTTTGGCTAACTCTGGTCACCTACACAGTCCTTCCCATGCCTCTGCTGCCCCCTAATGTGCCACACCAAGCAGCAGGAATCCTTAGACTTATTCTCTTTGGATTCCCCTCTGCTAGGTGATTAGTTACCATTTGTATCATTGTTACTATTTCTAATAGACTTTGGATTCCCCTCTGCTAGCTGCATGATTTAGCTGTCACTCCCAGAGGTCACCCTTATACCCAGACCACTTTTCCTTGCCCTGTACTCTCAGTTTCACTCATCTGGAGCTCACCAGAGCACAGTTTGTATGTGTAGATGTTATGTCTGCCTAGTAAGGACTCACCCAGTATAGCTGAGCCCCCATGGTCAGTGGAACCTGACAACCAGACCTTGCATAGCAGCCAGAACAGCCAACTAACATGGCCACCAGAGCCCAATTTCACAAGCACAGGTGGGAATGATAGTTGTTGTTGATTGGATGTATTCAGCACATTATATTCCTTGGTTTGTCTTTGTTCTCAGCATTTCTTGCATGTATTACTGTGGCAAATGTGCAAACTATAGGGAAAAAGCCAAACTCACAGCTGGTAAGGAAGTATTGATAATGAAGGCTGTTTATGCACTCAGGCATGGTGCCTACAGGACTCTAGATGAAGCAGCTAGAGCGCTTGGGTTTGGACACTTGCGGACAACTATTTGGCAATGCTTTTCTGACAATTTGTTGGTAGAGTGGGTTGAAAAGGCGGCGTTATTGGCCGAAGAGTCTCGTCATTTTCGTCTACTGATTCTGAAATACGTGTCATGAGAGACGACACAGAAGCAGCCGCGCGCGTTGTGCAAGTTTGGCATTCAACGTGTGAGCGGTCACAGACCTATCACGTTTCATTTCACGTCAAAAATGACCCTCTCATCGGTATGTTCATGGCATCCCTCATCAAATGTGAAAAGTACAAAAGTCGACAGAACCATATATTAGATACTAGACCTTATAACCGTAATTTTTAAGGTATATGAGGAATAGTTGCAAAAGCCGAAGTCATCCGAAATCTCACCGTTGACAGCTCCGTGTCCACCGAGGAGTGATCAGACAATGCCGACGACATCGGCAATACCACCCCAGGCCCGACATTCCGAACGTATCCTTTTTTTCCATAAGAAAGTTTTAGCGGTTGTCGAGATGAGATGGGTCAGATATCATGGACCCATTTCTGGTGTCCCGTTTTCAAAATTTTGCCTGACATCTTGGACTGTCGATCACGTGACCTTTTTTTTAAAGCAAGTATTCGCCCTTATATAGAAGGTTCGTAAAACCCCTGGATCTCGGCCAAGAACTTTCACTTGATAGTTATTCGTCTGCTCTACTAGTGAAAGATCGCGTTGCAGCTAGAACTGCTCCATAACGCTCTATTGACAGAAGCCTCTTCTTGCCCTGGCACATCTCCTTCGGCCGTCCACTACATACCAGAACAGAAGCCTCGAGGTTATGCATGCATCCTAACGGCCGTCAGGTCCCCAGATCATCCCGATTATGTCCATGTCCTCCGCAAGGACATCGCTAAGCCAGACAGTCTCCCCGCTCACGGAAAACCCGTCGCTCTATTCGGACTGTGCTTCTCGCCGTCTGGATCTAAAATATATCATGCCGCGTGCTCACAAACCAAAAATGAATTTGCATAAATGTCATTTATGCAAAGACGTTAATTTCCACAACTGCTTTAAAATTCTTCTGTTTTGTCCTACTGCTGATCTGTCATTCAACCCCAACTCCTGATTTTCTCCTTCGTCCGTCATGTCGCCCAATGGCTCTGGTCTCCTGACTCCCTCCAGCACGCTACACGAACATCCACATCCTGCCCAATTCTCCTCTGGTCATTCCCTCACAGTCGGCGTCGAAAACTCCAACACAAAGTCCGACAAACGCTGCCCATGTCCTTCAGCAACAGCACCGTATCCAGGCGAGGGTACCCCGTACTCTCCCTACATTGTAAACTGGGCAGAGAACGACCCTGAGAATCCGTACAACTGGAGCCGAGCCAGAAAGTGGGTCATTACGATGCAGGTGAGCCCGACAGCCGATATTCCTCGATACGTCCTTGCATGTCGATTTTTCTTGTCAGCTGGCCTCCTCTACTTTCACCGTTTCCTTTGGAAGTAGTTCCTACTCCGGCGGCATTCAGGGTGTTATGCGTGACTTCAACACTTCTGAAGACGTCGCTATTCTCGGCATCTCCCTCTATGTTCTCGGCTTTGCATTGGGGTTGGTCATTTGCTTTCTCGTCAGGTCTTTGAATTGATCTATTAATATCTTTATGTTACCCTAGTCCGCTTGTATTTGCTCCCGTGGGCGAGGCAAGTCGCGAGTTCCGTGTTGCCGAAATGATTCTCATTGCATTCATGATTGGCAGATGTTCGGAAGGGTCAGTGAGTCTTCCTTTCCAATCAAGTCCCATTCTCACCCTATACCTTTATAGCGCATCGTCTTCCTAGTCACGCTGACGGCATATACCCTTTTCCAATTAATGGGCAGCCTGGGACACTCCCTTGCCGTAGTCTTGACATGTCGGCTGCTCACAGGCATCGTTGGCGCCTCACGTAAGCATCATTGATTCACTTGTGTTCGCATATGTTAGAGTCTGACATTTAATTTCCAAAGCCTTGTCCAATGCCGGAGGTGCGATCTCCGACATATGGAATGCTCGTGAACGTGGTCTCGCCTGTGCCATTTACGCGACGGTACCTTTCCTCGGTCCAGGTAGGCTGTCGCGGTAAATTCAAACCTCAGTCCTCGTAGACCAGTCCATTCACAGTCATTGGTCCCATCGTCGGAGGCTTTGTCGTCGAAAATTTGAGACTGGGCTGGCACTTTAATTTCTGGATAATTTTCATTTTCGGGATCATTACATTGTGCCTCGGCTACTGTTTGACTCCAGAAACGGTGTGTGGTATCTGATTTTATAACGATTTCCTGTGTAACAACATCTTGTAGTATAGCCCCATTCTACTGCGCCGCCGTGCAGAAAGATTATCTGTTGCCTCCAATGGCCTCCTCCACTATGTCTCTATACATGACGTACAGCGTTCTAGATCATTTTTCCAAATCATGCGCATGAACCTTAGCCGGCCTTTTGGTGAGGCGTCGTCCCTTTAGGTTTCCAACCTCAATCCCTCACATCACCACGACAGTTTTCATTTTTACAGAGCCTATTGTACTACTTCTCGCAATCTACATCTCAATCATGTATGGGACACTCTATGCTCTCTTCTCTGCCTTCCCGATCGTATTCCAGCAGCATCGAGGCTTCACACCTGGTCAAGGCGGTCTGGCTTTCCTCGGCGTCGGACTCGGAATAATTCTCGGTGTCGGGACCCAGTCGTATCAGGACAAACTCTATCGAAAGATAATGGACAAAAGTCCGACAGGGAAAGCACCGCCAGAAGCGTACGTTTGATGCAATGCTTACCGGGTCGACCCGATCACATGATATCCGTAGACGCTTGTACACAGCTATTCTCGGTGGAATGCTGGTCCCGGTCGGGCTGTTCATGTTTGCATGGTAATTATACACATAGGAAACCCTATCCATCCTTGCCGCTGATGCAGACAATAGGACTACTTCTCCCGCGATCCACTGGATAGTACCAATATTAGCTGGGATACCGTTTGGAGCGGGAGTCGCTCAAATACTGCAGTCTCTGACAGCTTACTTGATGGATACGTACCCACTATACTTTGCCAGCTCTGTCGCCGCCACCATCGTCATGAGGTCGTTCTGCGGTGCGGCATTTCCTTTATTCAGTCCTGCTATGTTTGCAGCTCTCGGTGACCAGTGGGCGATGAGCGTCTTTGCCTTTTTGTCACTGGCATGCACGCCGATTCCAATCCTCTTTCGTGTGGGTACACTGTCTGTATTTCAACACCGAAATACTGATACTTCCTGCAGAAATATGGATCTTGGATTCGAAGCAAGTCTAGAGTTGCCTCCAAGGACCCAGTACAGGACGTACCTGCCACTACTCCATCATCGCACGTAACCGTGATACAACAAAAGGTTGAAGACACGGAAGGCCAGAAGTAGGACTACCCTTGGATGACAATTATACGAATGACTCTGATACGACTCGGCAATCCCTCCGGGAGTGTAGATTGCCAGAGACATTGTTGCAAGTTACTTGCTACTACAAGCTATATAGATATACATACCCTACCTACTAATTCAATTGACTACTTATCAATCATAGACACAGGATCCAGGACAATTCGGGATTGAGCGAGAACGGGTCGGAAAGTATCATTCTCAAAAGCCAAGAGATTCGCCACGTTGTCAACAGCATGACCCCGAAAGAACATTTATAGAATAGAACGCAGAAAGGATGACAATCTACCGTCTTCTCTTCCTGTGCCTGTTGCCATTACGATCCCAATCTTCAGAAACTTGGTTGCGTGTCCTGGCAGCATAAAGAAAGCCTTCAGCTCGATCCGCATGGTGCAACTGCATTGTAACTGCCTCAGTACCACTAGCAGCCCGATACTCTGATGATACATGTGTCGGGATGTCGTTCGACGTCGTTGGGGGGATCCTGACTGTCATGTAGTCATACGCAGCGATGGCGCGTGTCCCCGAACCCCATGCCTCTGTGGCCTGCCGCTCAATCTCACTGATCACAGCAGAGCGATGATCTCTCTCGAACCTTGATGCAGGGAATCTATGGTTACGAGAGATGGATGTCTACTCGTTACGAGGATGACAGACGGGGCTCGTACCTTGAACTAAGATGGTTCAGAACCAGCCTCTCTGCCCCGATTTGCTTCGCAAACGCGCCTGCCATAGTCGGGATCGAATGACCCCTTGCAAAAGCCGTTGCCATGACCGTTTCAGGACTCCGACGCGCGTTGTAATCGACATGGGGCGGAATATGGGCATCAGTTGCTTCGTGTATCAGCAGTGAGGGAGAGGGAGAGACACAGAGGGGTGCCATCGCAGATGGATCGTACGTGTCGCCCAGAATGACCAGCTTACGCATAGCACCAGACTTTTCGCGGATGACGTAGCCCACGCAAGGGTCTGTGGGTCGTTATCTCGACGTGATGATTCAAGAATGCAAGTCGCAACAAGGTTTGGGCTGACCTCGGTGTAAAATAGGGCCAGCGTCCACACATACTTCTCCGTATATCCCATTCGATGTCGCAAACTCTTTCCAGAAGCCATCCTCTTTGCACAGAATATCCCGACCAGCAATTTCATTACAATGCATCACGTCGGGCAAATGAAGGCTATCAATGGCGTCATCATGAGGAAGACATGCAGTAACTTGATCGGTTTGAGTCAATAGCTCGTGAACAACATAGAATTCGGCCGTCCTCGTCAGCGTCATTTTCATGATTTGGCGCACGAAATTGCGTATTCCCGAGGGGCCATATATTTGAATTTTAGGCTTAGCAAGTAAGAAAGCGCACGGTTGAGGTGGAAACAAAAGCTCACCGGCTTAGGCAGATGTGAAGTAAGAGCAAGACCTCCAACAGGAGGTGGAAAAAGTATATTGCGAAGCAATGGAACGATACCCATGATATGATCAGCTACAAAGCATCAGTTAGCAGCCAAGAGACTGATCAGATCAAAACCCACCATGCATATGAGTAAGAAACAGCTTGGAGACATTATTGACCTTCAGGGAAGTCAACCTCCGGTCTTGGAGAGCAAATTGTCTGAGGGTCCCTTCTGCGCAGTCAACCACTAGTGGGAATATGAGTAGAGGATACTATTGATGAGGATAGTTATGTGGCGCACTCCAAAGAGAACCATTCCCAGTCACATCACAGACGAGAGACGAACAATTCCTGGATTCAGAAGGACCACCACCGCTGGAAGTACCCAGAAAGGTCACGCCGATTTCACCCTTCATTGTGAACGGACGGGAATTAAATACAACTTTTTGAACGTGACGCCACGATCCACGTCTCAGGCTCAATAGAGTTCTCTGAAACGAATAAGGCTGTTGTTGTGAGTTGAAGAACTTCGGAACACACACATTGATGCAGGTTGGCACGTGTTGGGTAGAGATCTGTCTTCGGAGCTGGCCCGCACGAAACGGGCGCATACCTCAGCTGGCAAAGTCCAGACGGCTGTGGCTGGCTGTGCTGATACAAACGAACGATATGTGCAGCTACCGAAGTCCAAATGGCACTGACAAGTCGCAGTCGCTCAGCCCCCCTGAGTCCGTCACGTGAGACCTATCAATTGCGCCAGAAAGCTTATTCAATTGACTTACTTCCCTGGTGCTGGCAGAATGCCTGTCTATTGTCGCAAGATGCTCTACTCATGGCCACGAATTAAGGGAGAAATTGACTTAAAAAGCTCCATTGCACAGCCTTTTACTGAGGTTCTCCTGCGTCAACAACACGGCAGTGTGAATCAGGGCCACATGACGCTTGTTATACTGCTTGGATACCAGGCGGACCTTCCTATCCACATGAATCTACACACACTCCACACACCTTTTTCTTCATGTCCAGGTGACACATACCTATTCGACACTATTTAAATCATGCACTCTCACGGTGCAACAAGACATATTCCCTCCGTTTTCCTACTTCCTAAAGGTCTTCAAAATGAGTACCGTATACGCCGACGCTACTACCGTAGTTGGTGATGACCATTTTATTTTGACAGACGGCTTCAGGGCCTCTGCGAGTAACATCAAACCCAAGGACCTCAATCATCGTCAGACCGGCGCTGAGCCAGGAAAATCTACGCAGCTCAAGCCTGCGAATGACTTCATCGCAACGACGGACTACAACCTCGAGGAACGGCCATTTTTTTTTTTCAATTGGAAAGGACGGTCTCATTGCTGCATTGGAGAAACTTGATAAACAACTTGTCCAAGTCTGTCTACTTACGTCATGCCGTATCACTCAAGTATTGAACTTCGGCTATAGTCAGGTCGGAGTCGCATCCTATCGCGCAAGGTGCGTTGTAGAGTCCCCGTGCTCTGCCGTCGCTGAATTCTACATGAAGTTCCCTACAGCCTGGGGAAGTCGAGAAGTCGCTCCCGGAAAATTAGGATTAATCAATCATGGGTAAGTGCTTGCTCTCTCAAATCAAACAAAACTTATTGTTGTATATTCCAAGTGGTAATCCCAAGTTCCTTACTAAACCCGGTCGTTATCCATCCTTTCCGTTCCGAAATTGGTGGGCCCGGAAGTGGTATGGAACAATTGGACGTAGGTAGTTTTACCCTGGTGAAAGTTTCAATCTAACATGGAGAGTTCTATAGTGTCCGATACTGTGATCGAATTTCAGGGTCTCACCGTTGTCCAAGTCTCTCAGAATCAGGCTGCGGTTGTCTCTGACCCTCAGAATCATATCTTTGTCATCAAAAACTCCGGTTTCGTTGCTTTTGCCATTGAAGGAACATATGATGTCTTGTCTATTGTGGACCAAACCCATCTACCTGGTGTTGTGAAGGACAGATTGACAGGTGTCACCTTGGGTTGGACTCACGAGGTCAAAATGAAGAGCAAAATAAGTGCGCGCGAGGAGAGGGAATATGTTGTGGCAACTTTGTTAGTCGCTTCTGTTGTTCCAATATATCCTGGTCTTGACAATTTTTTTGACTCAGCCTGAACATTCCAGCCAACAACTGTGCAATCCTGCAGCGTGGGGATGATCTTGAGCTGCTAAGCGCTGGCCAGTCTGTTGTCACAAATCCAAGTGTTACATTGCGTGGCCTATTTACCCTCGGAGAAAACCAGCTGGAGATGCCAACAAAGGACATGTTAGTTTGAACCGTCACAGTCATTTGATTTCTCCGCTGAATTTTCTACAAAGCTTTACCCGTGACCAAGTGCCTGTCAGCCTGACGATATACCTTAAATGGCAGTTGACCGAGCCTCTCAAACTGACGACTCATGGATACAACACCCCCTACGATGCGCTTCGTGACAAGACCCAGTCAATTTTGACGCAAATAGTGGCTCATTTGGACTACTCGGCAATGGTGCCTCATTTTTTATGGTACATGACTTCCACTAACATAAGTCTTAGATTAAGCAACGTTCTCTTGGACCTGACAATATGGAGGATGGTACCGACCCTTCCTCTGCATTTTTAGATGCTTTGAGGACACGTGCAATGGATGAAATGCACGAAGCTGCTTTGGAATATGGTATCGTCTTGAAAGATCTTGGTACGTGGGCATCCTTGACTTGTTGGCGTAGTGGCCTAATTCTCTGCAGCCGTCATCGATCGCCAATTTAAGGGCGAAATCGCGTCCACGATGGACAAGCTCACTAGTGAATTCTTTTCTATTGACCCCGTCTTCAAAATGCTGACTGTGAATTAGCACGTGCACTACAAGCACAAGTTGAGGCAGCAGTATGTGTCCAATTGATTGCGACATATTAGAGAATGTTACTTATCGTTGTCGTCCTTCAGAATGTCGATAGGGAGAACAGTAACAAGGTGAAACAAGAAGAGGGCGCTTTGGCGGTGGCGCGGATCAAGGCCAAATCCGCTAATGCCCAAGCAGATGCAGAGGCTTACAAAATTGTAACGGCGGCCAAGGCACAAGCACAACGTACCAGGATTGAAGCTGAGGCGCATGCTGAAGCCACTCGTCTTGCGGCAGAAGCTGAAGCCGAAGCCGTGCGAATCAAAGCACAAGCGGATGGACAAGTTCTTGATCAATTCGCGCGAGATATGCAGATACGCCGCACAGAGATAGAGAAGGTCCAGGCATACGGACCCAAGACTGTGTTTGTTCCAGCCGAAGGGGCTGGTGCACAAATGGGCAATGCAATGGCGATAGGCATGGCTGCAGGGATGGGTGCAGATGCAAGACGATGATTTATCCATGTACAACAATTGGAC
The DNA here is from genome assembly GCA_017657295.1 of Termitomyces sp. DKA64. Taxonomy (NCBI): domain Eukaryota; kingdom Fungi; phylum Basidiomycota; class Agaricomycetes; order Agaricales; family Lyophyllaceae; genus Termitomyces; species Termitomyces sp. DKA64. The sequence goes on from JAGGAV010007818.1 coordinate 50,357, forward strand.
TGGATAACTTGTTAATTCGGTGCAAAGGCCTCCCAAGTCCTTGGACCAATTTCGCCCCTTGGCCCTTCCTGTAGCAGTAATGTCCGTACCTAGAATTTTCTTAAATGTGATCTCACAGCGCTTGGAACAAAGGCACGATTGCGGAGCCATGCATGGTTGGCAGAGAGTCGGATGGAGTCACAAGTGCGGTGGCTCGATTAGGAGTCGATACGGAGTTGTTGACATCTGTTGTTGAGTCAGCGAGGCGCGTATCTTGGCTGGCACTCGCACTGTCCATCCCAAACACCATCACCTCGCCACCTTATAAGACCAACTGTCAACCTCCTCTTCCTTAACTCCTTTCGTCTACCTACCCATCACCATCCACAGTAATGAGGTCCAAGTTCAAGGACGAGCATCCCTTTGGTCAGCCACTTCCGCAGCGCTTCCCCGCCGTCTTACTCATCTCGACTTTCTTCCAGAGAAGCGCAAGGCCGAGGCCGAGCGCATCAGGCAGAAGTACCCAGATCGTATTCCTGTATGTTCTTGCCATCTGCGACCGCAGCATCCCTCACGACCCTTGTGTGTCCTTCTAGGTCATCTGCGAGAAGGCGGATAGGACAGACATCCCAACTATCGATAAGAAGAAATACCTGGTACCATCTGTGAGTTCCACTCTCCCGATCTTTGGTGAAGTAACAGCAACTCAGGCGTGCGTCCAGGATCTCACTGTAGGCCAATTCGTCTACGTGATTCGCAAACGGATCAAGCTAGCACCAGAGAAGGCCATCTTTATCTTCGTTGATGAGGTTCTACCGCCCACCGCTGCCCTTATGAGTGCCATCTATGAAGAACACAAGTACGAAAATTCAATCGCCACATATCACGCAATCATTGACAAGCGATTTTTAGGGACGAGGATAACTTTTTGTATGTGAGCTATTCAGGGGAGAATACGTTCGGACGGGAAGGATGGGTCGAGCTCCCCTCAAGTGCATGAGAAGACTAACCCGTTCGTCCTGTCTTAGAGCGTCGGAACTAGCGGACACTGAGTTGGGACACAGGCTGGAACTTGTTTGGGAAGATTCGTTTCCCCGCATCGACATGCACTCATTCTTGTTGTTGTGCCTGTATACCCCTCTCCTCTTGGTTCTTCACGTCAACTCTTGTAAATTAATATCTGCCTTCCTATTTCTTCTATCGCTCTATCATGCCTTTTGCATATGTACCGAAGCAATCGACTTGTAACATTTAAAACTCAGAGGCCAAGTTTCGTTAGTTGTAGTCTCAGCCTTGATTACAGAGTTTGCGGTGATCGGTAGTATTGCCGATTTGGTTTGCCACAATACATTGCACCATAACCATTGTATTTGCCTGTTCATCTGATATCTATGGCCATCTATCATGTCTGTTTATCGCAGAAGTTTGGAATGGCCGTGAGTATTGTCCAAGCATTGTCAAGGACAATGAAATTAGACTAGCGCCGGGTGCTGAGCGGCCAGCCCATGGCCTATTGAACCATTGGTCTTTAAATAAATCATCTCAAGATATAAAAGCTGGATAGATCTATAGCCTTTTGGCATTCCACGTCTCTTTTTGCTGAGCTTCGTGTACCCCCGACTCGTGCTACTTCTTTTTTGTTGCTCCATAAATGGGCCTTTTTAATGCACACGACTTCCCCTTCCCCTCCTTTGTCGCTTATGCACTGAGTAAGTCGGAGATGACATTCTTCTTGCATTGTTCCTAAAATCCCTGGCGTGTCAAGGTGTAGTCTTTGTCTGTAACGTCGTCATATTCTCTCTCTCGGCGGCGGCACTTGTCTCGGGACCTGGAGCTTACAGTAGTGAGTGCATTTGTTGTTTTCTTATCCCTCATCTGACATTCATAGGCTTTCTCGCGATCCCGATTGGCGTTGGGCTGATAGCCTCGATTATAGTGCTTCTATATTGTGTACATCGTGTGAAGTACCCAGGTGGAGATGTGAACAGAACACGCAACATGGTCATCTTCGGAACTCTGAGCTCAGTTAGTCTGAGTAAGTACAATACCACTTTCTGAGCGAATCTCTTTAACCAATGGCACACCCAAGTTATTACATTGATGCTCATCGTTCGCATCCCCTCTTCGCCTCGAGGCTCGCTCGAAACTGACTTTTCCGGCATTCCACACTCACTTGTGGCCCTCAGTGCTGTAGTAGCTGTGTCTTGTCTCTCTACTGTAGTTGGTATGTGATCTTTTCGGGACTTACACATATTTCTGCTGAATAGTACATATACAGCATTCTTCGGTTTCTATGTCTGTCAACACGAGCTTCCACCAGTCCTTGCTAGGGACAACTTGACATGTATTTCACTTCCTCGAAAGCCCTCAAACACGGTGATGCCTCTGTCACGCCAGCCAGCCCCAGATCCTTCTCAGGAGGGCACCGAGATGAAACCGATTCCAGCAAGAACGACATATGACGATTGGCCATCAGTTCCCCTCTAAGAAGCCATCTTGTCATCTATTATCCATACATTTCTTTTATTATATGTAGATCGTGCATACAACATTTTCAATTTTTCTACAAGTGGAAGATTAAAATATATGATCCGAAACTTAAGAACGGACGCATGAGCATCTTCGACGGTCAGAAGCCTCATGAAGACAAGCTGTTCCTTGGATTTGCACATGTCTACACCTGGACATCACTAATTCTTCCAACTATGCCGTAAACTGCCTCCGATGGCAAAGAGACTGACTGCCCATGCTGGGAAACGGATCACTTGATATAATGTGCCTCTTCCATGCCCACAATTAGAAAAGCTCATATTCATGCCCAAGATGATTTGATACTAGATCCATACGCAAGCGCTAGTGATGAGTGTTTCTAACACTTGCCACAGAGCAGTATTCGGGTAATTGCATACGATGACGTTTTGTGGAGCGGGCTCAATCAATGACTCACTCCTGTAGGGTGCCTCCGCACACTTGATCAAGCAACTTCTTTTGATTGCCATCAACGGCAGCTGTGGGGCCGAGATCTCTTTCTTGCGGAAACGACTTGTGATGTTATTCATTGAAACTACATGGGGAAAGAAATCGTAGAGAGTGTATTCAAAGATATTGAATGACTAGGCGGGTAGGCAATGAATGCAATCAGGATGCCGCGACAGACTACACATCTCGAGTTCCTAGTGCATTGATAGCCTGGTCGCATTTTCTGGCTTATACCTGGTCCCTAACCTCAGC
>JAGGAV010007819.1:0-53337 GCA_017657295.1 Termitomyces sp. DKA64
TTTGTAGTCAGCAGCCTCTACTTAGTCAATAAGTTGTAGTCAGCAGCCTCTGGCTTATTAGTCATAGGTACTTAGTCATCAAGTAGCCTTGTAGTATAAAAACAGACCTGGGGATAGGATATCCCCAGTCTGGACAATAGCATTGCTTCCAGGTTTATCCACTAGCATAACTGTAAGCTTGGCCAGTGTGGCCCCTTGCCTTCTGCCTTGCCCTCTGCCTTTGCCTCTCACTGGATGCCTGCCTCTTGCCTGTCATGCCCTTGGCTGGCTTGCTTGCCACTCACCTCTTGGCATGAGTGTCTGGTCATGAGTGGTGGGCTTGGCTAGGACTATCCATGGCCAATGTCCCCTTACAGACTTGGGACTGGATTGTAAGCATGCTTCAATTAAATGTTTCATGTGATCACATTGTGGGCCTACCATTTACTACTCCATTCAGTTTTGTTGTGATCTTATACAATCAAACCAGCTCTTGCTTATTCATAGGGGCACAGTGACCCTAATGAGAGGCTGAAAATCTGTTGTGAAATGATCTTGTCATACTTGCTGATATTGGTTGCATCAAGAAGGCCATTGAGGCTGAAGACATTAGACTAAAGCCATCAGATGGCCTATCAACTTCTGAGTGGACTAGACAACTTGAAAACAAGGGATTTCTTCTTTGATTTAAATCAAAATCTTGTCCAATTCCTCCTTGTTTTGCCTTGGCTGCTGATACCTTTTTCTTGTCAATTCAATCTGATTGGCAATGATAACATGTATGCTCCTGGACCACATCTTGTGTGTATTGATGGGACACACAACACCACCATGTATGTGAACATGATTCTGACAACCCTCCTCATTTGTGACAAGTGAGGGCATATCCCAATAGCATGGCTCCTTTCATCCAGTGGAAGTGAAGAGACACTTGGTTACTTTCTTTACTTTGGACTTCCTATACAGTTCATGACTGATCAAGACTTGTCACAAATCAAAGCTCTTTGAAAACAATATCCAGGGTCCATAATTTTCCTCTGTTGGTAGCATGTACTGCATGTTTGGCAACAACACTTTTCAATCACAGCCCATCCTGAACTCCAGGAATGCCTGAAGAAATGGGTCTGCATCACAGATCTGCAACCATTTTATCTTACATTGGCTGAAATTCAGTCCCTTGTGCCAAAACATTTATTGACTGCCTCAGGAGTTTATTCTAATATGATCCTCTCTCTAGAGAACAGGTTGAGCTCTACAAGGCCTCAGCCATACAAATATGCTAGTGCAAGCTTGTTATGAAGTACTTGAAACAAAATTTAATTTCTTGGGGGACACTACAACTGTTGCATGGACCATTTGATTTTCATACTTACTCAGAAGGTTATTCTGTATGACAGCCTTAAGCAATGCAGGCAGCACTTGGAATCCAACACTATTTCCCTGATTTCCTTTTTATCTAGGCTGATGACAAAAATTCTGAACCAAATTACATCAATGTCCACAATGACTACAGGAACAAACCAAATAACAACAAGGTCTACAATGTCAAATCAACTGTCACTTCCAAGGCACCCAGACAATCACCACAACCCTTGAGCCTATCAAAATGCATTGTTAACATTGCTAAAAATGAAAATGGCTTGCTGCCATGACTTTGTTGATCAAAGCGAGCAATGATATATACATGTCCTGCCGTGCGATGTACTCTTAATTAAGATCCACAAATTTCTGATTAAGCGCTCTGGCGTTGTTCACTTGCACTCCGTGGCCACTTGTTGAGGTCTGTGCGAGGGATGGGACGACTAGAAGCGCTGACTGTCGGTTGTTGTTGTGTTGTTGTGTATGCGGGTGTGCGGATGTGTCGGTGGTGTCGTTGGTGTCGGTAGTTGTGTATGTGTGGGTGTGTGGGTGTGCAGGTGTGGGTGTGGGTGACTGCCATGAGGGTGTCAAGGTCGGAAAGTATTTATCACGTTAGTTGTGTTGCCGTGGCAGACCCCGATTGCAGAGAAATATACCGTTTCGTCATTTACCTTGATAACCTTTGTATCCTCGTTCTGCCAATGAACTACTCTGAAGGCTAGAAATGATGAATGGTCACACCCACACGTACGACCCGAGGGGAAACATTGTTGTCAGCTAGTGTGTGGCTTCGCTAGATCGTTCAATCACGAATAAAAACCCTGGATGTTGTTTGTCCCTGACTTTCTTCAAGCCTCGTGCAAGTGGGTGGCTATATAGTATGGATAAACACAATTATCACATCGTCCGAGTCGGTTCCACCTTCTGACGGTGATTGCCGCTAGGCATACGCGCCATTAATATTAATGGACTGCTGGACAATGGTCCCATTTCACTTCCTGCATCTATCCTACACACAGGCATGACGAAAGCTCGTGGTGAAGAACCCATCGTATATACGGAACGACATGTTCCTGCTGCTGCAGAAGCTGCAGAAGCGACACGCTTCGGCAGACCCTACGTAACGTTCGAAGTACCGGACGACAACTTGGATAGCCTTTCTGGTCCGTAGTCCTTTTGTATCTCTTTTCGTAACAAGCTTTGCGAAAATGATGACAGCTAGCGACAACCCTGTCACATATACGAACCGACACGTTTCTGTTGACGCTAACGGCAATCCTGTCCAACACTTGATATACAGGTCCGAACCTCTCGGAAACCCTGCTGCTGAAGGATGTGGCTGGCCTCGACTCGAGTTTGAGCAAGTCATTGGAGAAGACCGATATATCGTCAAACGCAAGCTTGGTTGGGGCATGTCGTCCAGTATATGGTTGGCCTATGATCAAACGTAGGTTTTAGACATGTTTTCGTCCCCAATTTTCTATCTGAGGAACGCTATTCAGTGACGATGAATATGTGGCAATAAAGGTTCTCACAGGCTATCAAAATTTGCTTGTCAATCACGGCCGTTCTTTCGAATTTGACGCTCTTCAGGCCGTGACACTAACCAGGCCACAATCTCCTCATTGTCTCACAATCTACGGTGCTTTCAGCATGAAGGGGAAGGGCAGGGATGGCTGTCATATTTGTTATGTCACACCGCTGCTTGGTGGCAACATGGATGGACTCTTAAGGCACTTTTCTCACTGTCAACTCACTTTCATTTTCGTCAGGCGCATTATTCTCCACATCCTACGCGGTCTCGCGCATACGCACAAACATGGATACATCCACTCCGACTTGAAGCTTGACAACATATTCTTCAGCACCAACATGTCTACTCAGGATATAACATCACTACTTAGAAATGACCCACCTCGACTTCATGACCAAGAATATTCCCCAGATGGGATAGTTCAATCTGCGGTATCGCAGCCACTCCCATTTCCTTCTCCAGAAGACGCCATGAAATGTACATTTTTGCTCGGGGACTATAGTCATGGTCTGAATGAACTTGCTTCCTTCCAGTATTCGATATTAACCTATGTCCAGCCTTCGAGATCAATAAGAATCGGAAAGCCCAGCCCATTGGTATACCCCCTTATCGACCTCCAGAAAATGTTATTCTTGCCCCTTGGAATGAGAAGGCAGACATATGGGAGTTTGGATGTTTGGTATGACCTTCTCGTAATTTTAAACGCGATAATTGATACTCGATATCCTCTCCAAGGTTTTTGAACTGATTACTGGCAAGATGCTTTTTGACTGGGACCCATTACCCGAATATCGGCTGAACGAGGAGGAACATCTATTGTATCAAATGATGAATGTTACCGGGGAACGATTCTCCATCGCCCAACTCGCTGAAAGCAAGAAGACTGATGACTATTTCAATAAAGACGGTTTGTTCACATTGTTCACTTGAGCTGCTGTGACCTAACATTTCCTTAGGTGAACTGCTGTCCAGGGCCCCTTATGTGGACGACAATTACTGTGCAAAAATCAAGAATTCATTGCATCTTAGTAACGTAGATATTGCACTAACATGCGGACTTTTGGGTCGATGCTTGCGTCTCAACCCAGATGATAGGTCTGACGCTACAGAGCTGCTTTCTGATCCCTTTTTTGTCGGGATCGACTGATCGATCATATGTATGACATCTCGACATCTCTCGTACTTGAATTGTAAACAGGTGTCTGGGCCATACTCAGCTTCCGAATGTAATACCCCGAGCTTGAGGTCTGCGTGATTGATTCCTGTTTGTATATCATTCTGTTTTGGCAAGCTTTAAATATGTAGAGCACAGACCGACGATTCTCAGAACGCTAGTAAGAAGTATAAGTTTTTGATACAGAATCTACCTCCACGTTGAACGACACAAAAAAAGGGTTAAAGTAACTGCCACCATTACTGTCAGTCCCCAAAAGAAGTCGAGCAAGGGGAAGTACTCGGGAATTGTTATATCTAGGCCAAAGGAATTTAGCACAAGATGGAGTGTTGGACAGCATTGGCAACATCAGGACAAAGTGAAAGATCTACGAGACATTACTTACATACTTTACCTAGAACTTCGCTTCAGTCCAGTTCTCCCCCTTTTTGTTGGTGAACCTGAACACTCAGCCCTCCAGAAGTAACATGAGAAAAAATATCTGGGACCCATCGGGACTGGCTAGGACCAGCTGGGACTTGGTTGCCAACACTTGTCTGAGTTATGCACTGAGAACTGGTGTTTGAGGGCTGAAGATGGAACCAATAGATGTGGAATGGGAATGAGTATAAAGGAGAATTGTAAGGAGCGGGACTGAGGAAGGACCAAAGGGGAAATGGAGGAATGGATAGGGGAGTCCCCCTGACATCACCTCCTCTCTAGCATGTGGTGTCTCATTGTGCAGGATAGAAGAAGTTGTGGATACCCTCATTGGCTGCTAAGATGGGGTAGATACCTCACACTGTCCCTTGTTTGCTTCTTGCCCCTTGTGCTGGTCTTCTACCCTAGCACTATCTTGTACTCATCAAGCCACTTGCTACCCCTAATTTTGTGCCCTCTGCACCATGGCCTTCTACCCCTCTGCCCCCAGGAGTATAGACAGTCTATGGATATTGATGCATCTAATCAGTGTTGCTCAAATCCTCTGCTCTGTCAACAATGTGGAAAGGCTGGCTGCTTATGAAGTAGAAGAGATATTGGACAGGTCAGTCAGATCTTCAGGAGGAAGCTGCAGTCTGAAGTGAAGTGGAAGGGGTATGTTATTGAAGACATCTCTTGGAAACCACAGGAAAATGTACCACAAGCACCCCAATGCACCAAACTGGTCATGGATAACCCTGGCAACACCCACCACTCACAACTTGACCATCAGGCCAGAGGCAGGTGGCAAGCAAGCTGGCCAAGAGGTGCAGCAGTCAAGGGGCAGGCAACCAATGAACAACAAAGGCAGAGGGCAAGGCAGAAGACAAGGGGCCACACTGGCCAGGCTTACAGTCCCACTAATGGATAGACCCAGAAGTGGTGCTATTGTCAGGACTAAGGGATGTTCCATGTGCTAGTCCACTGTATATACCACATCAACTAGTATGATGACTACTGCCTATTGACTAAGAGGGGGCTGCTGACTACAAGCTATTGTCTAAGCAGGCCAGTATTTGATAGAGGCTATGTAAGTGGCAGTAATCATGCTGAGTAATGCCAAGACAAGTATATAACTAAGTATGACACAGGGTGGGCACAGGGCTGGCTAGACTCATGAGGAAGATAGAGCCAAGACAGTGAGGCAGTCAGAAGGTGCATGGGTGGCCAAGATGATGGCTAGAGTAGAGTGCCAATAGTCAAAGGCTAAGCCTAGCAAGGGTGAGACAGTGCTAAGGATCAGTCTCCTGGCAGACTGTGGGGTGGTGCTGACTACAGCACAGCTCACATTACAGCTCCATAAGCTGCCACTGCTTGTGAGCTACCTACCAGGTCTTAATACACTTATTGTTGGGTTATCCTTCTGCCATACTGTCAATCTGGTTCATGAGAGATGTTGCAGAATGTGAGACAGAGCTGTAGGCTATCAGGATACCTGGACTGCCTGACCAGCATTTGGAACAAGTCAATTATACTCATCCAGGGACTGCTCCCCTTGACCATACTGTCAGGTCCAAAGAACCTGAGAGCTCACCTCTGAGAGCAAGAACCTGCTAGTCAGTCAGTTGATGAGAGGAAATGTCAAGGGGATTGTCTGGGTCCAGGGAGTTGTCAGATCTGGGGTCCAGAGGGTCTGGGGCATTGCAAAGATTGAGGGTGTTAAGCTGAGTGGGGGGTCAAGTCATGTTAGCTGGGCCTTGTCCAGGGGAGAAGTGGGGCATGGGATTAGCAGGCATCATGGGGGCAATGGTTCAGGGATTGTTGGTTGCTCTGGGCTGCCTGCTGGGGTCACTGGAGGGGTTCCAGTTGTTCCATGGGCCTTGGTTTTTGGTCCAGTCTTTCCAATAGTGCTAATTGATCTGGTTGACAAGTGCCTTGTATCTGTTGTATGTGGGCTGCTTGGGTGTGAGGCAGAGGATGTCCTTAATCCATTGTGGGAGGTTGTGGCAAAGGGAGAATCAGAGGGTGTTGTAATTCCAACCAGTTTTGTAGGCCTCCCATTTGAATTGGATAATGAAGGTTGTGAATCATTTGTTGTCACACATCCAGAGGTTGTAAAGGTTCTCTTCTGCTTCTGCTACAGTGTCAAACACTCCAAACTCACTGGAGAACTCCTTGAGTGAAGGCAGGCTAATTGGAAAGTACTGGGTTGTTGGGATTGAACTGGAGCAGCACCATATAATGATTGAAGGCAATGCCCTGCAAGTAGGAGGTGGCAAAGGCCACTCATGAGCTCTCAAGCTGAAAGGTGATGGGCTTAGCTTGAAACATTGTAAGACACTGTTCTTAGGCAGAGGAATGGGTGGGGGTCAGGGTGGTGCAGGAGGAAGAGCTGTTCTGGGGGCTCTAGGGCTGAGAGGCTGTTGGAGAGGGAGTGGGGGGTTGTTGTGGAGGGGCAGAGCATATCTCTGGGAGGGGTGGAGGTCAACATAGGGGGGTCAGTCCCTGGAGAGTTCAGGAGCTCCTTCTTGAGGGGCAGGTTCCCTGCCAGGGATCTCTGGCTCATTGATGTAAGAGAGGGTGTGGGTGGAAGTGAGGTCATTGTTGGGGGAAAAATAAAAACTGATAAGATTGAGGGAGATAAGATTGGGAAATGATAAGATTGAATGAGATGATATGGAACAGAGAGACAGAGACACAAGAGATGTAACAAACACAAGAACATAGGTAATATCAAGACTACCCTAACTATTACTACACTATGGCTTAAGTACCTGCAGGGGGAACTTCTCCAGGACTGCAGGTCTGAGGTCAGATCATGTGGGCAGGTCTTGGGTATGGTTGATTGGGGTGTCCCAAGGCTGGCTAGCTGGGGTGTCAGTAGTGTCTTGATGCATAACCATGATGCATGCTGGGGGATGGTGGAAGGACTTTGGAGTTGTCCAGACACTGAGGGAAGACCAGAGAGATCATGGGAAATGCCAAAGAAGCATTGGGGATCTCCAGAGAAGTGCCAGGGGTTGCCAGAATGGGCACCAAGGGTAGGGGAGTGTCATAGAAGTTGGGGAAGGATGGGGGTGTGCTCTGGGCTTGCTGGGTTTGGCTGGGGTAGACCCAGAGATGAGGCAGGGTCCAGGGATGGGTTGTGACATCACCCCCCCTTCAGTGTCAAAACCCTTTGAGGTGTGAGGAAATCTCCAAGGGTCAGTGGTGGCATAAAAATTGAAGTCAAAGTGTGACAACTTCTTCAACTAGAAGCTCCCCAGAAAAAAATGAAAGGGGCCAAAACATGTCCAGCCTACCATTGTTACCTTCCCATATTCTCACCCATGAACTCCACCTTATCATCATCCCCAACCCTGCCTCCCTCTGACAAGAATGCCATTGATGTCTGGGCAGCCTACAAGGAGTGGCAAGCAGAGTATGACCAACAGTGAGATTGGCAGCAGGTGGGTGCCATGTATTGCCACCATGAGTGTTCTGACTCAGAGATGACTTCCACTGACCTTCCACCTAGAATTGTCCCTCACAGTGGCTGGATTGTCTGGGGGTCCTTCCCTTCCTGGGGCCCCAGAACAGTCTGCTCAGTCAGCCCCCAAGTCTTCAAGCTGACCCCCTAGGTCAGGGCTGGGGCATGGGGAGGTGCAAGTTGTCCCAGAGGCCCAGCATGTTTAGCAGGAGGAGGTTTTGGCAAAAAGGTTTGCAGAGGTGGTGGAGCAGATCCAGGGGCCCCCCACCCTAGTGTGGTGTCAAGTGCAAGCCCCAGTGAGTTGGTGTCCTATGTTATATCATGTGCTCCTGACTAACTGGTGGTCCAGTGTATTACTTGTGCTTGTCACAGAGAGGCATGCAAGTTTGAGGAGCCTGTGGTGGGATCCTGCCAGGACTCCTCCATGTGTTTGCCATGTTGTGTGAGGCATAAGAGGTGCTCCATTTCCCAGGAGTGGCAGGTGGTTAGCATCATGCCAGAGCAGGGTTGGGAGCAGGAGTGAGTCTTGGAGTGGTTGGGGGAGGGGCCAAGGGGCCAAGTGTCTGGTGGCATGTTGCAGTCAATGCACCCTGCAGGGGAGGGCAGGGAGGGGGAGAGGTGACTCCAGAAAAAGGTGGGGCCACCACACAGTGGGCACAGAGAAGGGGTCCCATCCTCCAGGGACAAGGGGAAGCATAGGGCATCCCCCCCACCAGAGGTGGGGCTAAGCAAGAGGCCCTGAAGTGAGGCAACAATGGCCAGTCCTCCCAGCACACATGTTTACTCCCCAGGAACAGGGGTGGTGATGGGATCATCTGGGGATCCTGTCCTGCATTGGAGGATATTGGAACTCAAGGGCCACTTGGTGGTGCAGGGAGAGGAGCTCCAGGGGCTGCAGGAGGAGCTGGCAGTGATATGGTGGGATCAAGATGTGGCAAGGTGAGATCATGAGTCCACACTGTGGGAGGCAGGGGAGAGGGGTGCCAAGGTTCAGGGACTCCAGGGGCATCTGGAACAGTTGGAGGCCTGACTTGAGGGGATGGCAGCAGTGGAGCAGCAAGTGGGACCAGATCCTTGGGCAGTCCAGGAGGAAGAGGGAAGGTGGTGTGAGGGATGGTTGGTGAACAAGGCAGCTGCAGTGTTGGGGGGGAGTCCTCCATAAGTGTCTTTCAAGTGCTCCAATCATTCTCCTACTGACCCTTGAGTTCCCTGTTCTATATTGGGTGTGCAAACATCAAATTCTCCTAGATGGGGCTTCCACTGCATTCACCTCAACTCAGGACAGTATGCAAGGAATGCCCAGGGACCTTCTCCTAGAGCTCAACCAGGGTATGGGGCAGATGGGGCAGTTATTGGTGGGTCACCAGCAGAGAAACTTGGCAGACCCAGGGTCATGGTGGGAGGTGGCAGTAGATGTCAGGGAGCCCTTGCCATGGCACAAGCAGCTTCTGGCAACTGTGGTGGCACAGATGGAAATGGATCTGGCAGTGGCAGCAATGAGGAGGAGGACACTAGAAGATGGGTGAGGGGGCAGTTTTTCTAGGGCTGGGGCAGTCTTCTTGGACTTCTTATTTTTCCATATTGCATTTTCCACATATATTGTATTCATAGCATTGTAAATAACAATTTCTTGCTGTTTTTTGTGTGATTTTCAGCTTGTGTAAGGAAAGAAGTGAGAAGGGAGACATAAGTGATACTGGTGGGAGTTAAATCCCTGCTGAATCCAGGGGCAGGGGTTAGGTCCACTGATGCTGTCTGTACATGCTAGTCCTAGGGATTCCAGGGCTTGGTGGGGTGTTGCTGGTGGAAGTCCCAGAGCTTGGCAGGGGCCCTGAGAGATTCTTCCAGGGTTCCTAAGTGTTGTCCTTGGATTCATAGCCTTTCCAACAGACTAAGTACCAGAGCTTAATCCTAACCCTAACTTAATGGCATAACCACTAGGCAGTCTGAGCCAGTGCTGATACTAGCACCTATACCTGTCAACCTTTGGGTTGGGGCCTGGTTTTCCAGGTATCCCCCTTTAGGGACTAAGCTATAGTATGCAGGCAAGGTGTTTGTATTAACCACCATCTCAGATGTTGCTGACATAGGACAAATCACAGTACATCCATTCTCTAAACCATTATGCTAACATATGCACCTGCCATGGTCACTGGACCAGCTCCTAGGTTGTGTCCCTGGCAGCAACTAAGTACAGAATTAACCATGTGCTTTGGTGAGCCTAATTGCCAGCCCACTGATCTGGCTGTGTTTGATCACAGGGATAATGCCAAGACTCTGAGAAGATAAGGTGTACAACATGGCATACGCATGTTTAGGTGCATGCCCTTCCTCATTTTTGCTATTGGATAGCACCATGAGGTCATTGCACACTTGCTGCACATTGCATCATTATGATGCAATTGCTGACTAAGCAAACAGCAAGGAGCTTATTGTCCAATAAGATTGGACAATTTGCATAAGCAACTTTGCACAAACAGGGCCTGATGAGACCTTATAAAAGGTCAAAACTGGCTTGGTAGATCCCCCACCAGTTGCCCAGTGCAACAACTTTCTAGGCCTCTAACCCCCATTATAGCCATGCTGACATGTGGCTGCCTTGCTAACCACAGACTAGGCAGGAGTCAAGGATATCATTGACCTCATAGTGGTATTCATCCTCAACTTTTTTTTTTTTTTTTTTTGACAGGTGGGGGCCAGCTTGGGCATTGACTAGGGAAGGGGTCCAGATCATACTTCTTGAGGAGGCAGAGGTGGAAGACAGGGTGGAGGCCCTTCAGCCCCAGAAGTAGGTCAAGCTTGTAGGCATGAGTCAAGCCCTTCCAGAGGACCTTGAAGGGACCCAGTCATTTGTGGTTGAGCTTCTCTGAGGGTCTCTGGGTCTTGAAGTTGCATCAGTCAAGCCAGACAAGGGTACCAGGGACCCAGTTGGGGGTCATTTTGTGTCAAGCATCAGCATGCTTGGAGTAAGCTTGGTTGGCAGTGTTGATCTCATCCCAGAGAAATTGGTGAAGGGACCAGAGGTCTTTGGCAACTTCATGGGCAACATGTGAGGGGATATCCTTGAGGGACAGGGTGAGCTGGGGGTTGTAGCCCTTGTTGGCATAAAATGGGGAGACCCCAGTGGCAGAGTGAGGGGTGTTGTTGTAAGTAAACTCAGCCAGGGGCAGTTCTGCATGCCAGTCATCCTGTAAATCGTTAACATAGAGGCAGAGGCTGTGGAAGAAACTCCTCTGGAACCATGGGTCTGAAGTCAGATTGTGCAGGCAGGTCTCAGGTACAGTTGATTGGGGGATCCCAAGGCTGGCTAGCCAGGTGTTGGTAGTGTCTTGATGTGTAACCATGATGTGTGCTGGAGGAGGGTGGAAGGACTTTGGAGTTGTCCAGACACTGAGGGAGGACTGGGGAGATCATGGGGAATGCCAGAGAAGCATTGGAGATCTCCAGAGAAGTGTCAGGGGTTGCCAGAATGGGCACTGAGAGTAGGGGAGTGTTGTAGAGGTTGGGGGAGGATGGGGGTGTGCTCCAGGCTTGCTGGGCTTGGCCAGGGTAGGCCCAGAGATGAGGTGGGGTCTAGGGATGGGTCATGACAGTTCCCTCTCTCCACCTCCTACACTGTCCCATCTATTGACACTTCTATTGGGCACTCCAATCCTGGCAGGTGCTATACAATTGCAATTGTTTCTGTCTTGTCTGGGTGTACTCCCATTGCTTTGATGATATAGTGTAATGGCACCCTGTGGTCTCATGACAAATGCGGCCACTCTCCACACTGGTTTGTATAAAGGATGCATGTCCAGCATCAAGGCAATGTGTGCTGCAGCTGTTTATGCAAATATTGTTGATCCTTGGGGCAATTGGCATCAGCCCTGCATGTGCATCCAGCATGTCTGTTGGGGTCATCCTCAATGCACCTAAGATCTGGAGGGTGCAGGGCCTCTGCACCCTCCCCATCTTTTCCATGAAGCTCCTCAACCCTGTTATCATCCTCCCCTCCTCCTCTATGTCTGGCATGCACCACATGTCTACTGCATACATCATGCTTGGTACTTGGTATCACCACTGCCTTGTACATCCTCCTCATGAACTTCTCTTTGACCCTCCCCCCCCATTTGTCATTGCCATTCTCCTTGTGACTGCCACTCCTTTTCCATGGGTATAGGATGCATGCTCTTTGAACTGGAGTTCTCAATCTAGGGTGACTCCCAAGAACTTGGGTGACATTTCCACCTTAATTCTTGTCCTGTTAATGATGATTGCTGCTCTTGTCATAGGCTTTGTCTTGTTCCACCTCCCTGTTCTTCTCCCTCTTCCTTGAGAAATCCATCTCTATAATTTTCTTGATCTCATATATTGAATGGTGAGTTTCTGCCCATTTGCTCACACCCTTCATCCTGCTCATCATGCCTTCCACCTTCCTGACCACCTCCTCCATGTTGTCCCCCTCCACTGCCATGTATGTATCATCCACAAACAATCCTGCTAGCTCCCTCTCTTTCTCCTTCACACCTTCAATTTTTCCTGTGTTGTAAAAGTTATAACACAGCCTGATGTGTTGCAACCTTGGTCCAGCCCACTCTCCACCAGTATTGTGTGCAATGTGTAATCGTCATTTGATCACTGTCCTTCTGCCCTCCAGCTTCCTCTCAAACCACTTGACTACCTCCTCTGGCACTCCTCTCCCCCTCATGCCTTTTGCCAGCACTGCTGAGACTGTGTTGGGGAATGGCCCCTTCACATTCATAAATATTACCACCACCTCCTTCCCCCTCCTCCATGCATTTTTGATGAACATCATCAGCATGTATATGGAATCTACTGTAGACCTCCCCAGTCTCCCTCCAAACTGGTATTTTGGCAGAAGGTTCACTTTTTCCACCCAGTATGTTAATTTTGATGCATGAGGACAACACCTTTGCTATTGCATCCAGCAATGTGATTGGCCTGTACAAGTTTGGATTGCTATAGTCATCCCCCCTTGGCTTTTGCAGCACTACTGTCTTGAAGACTTTCCACCTCTCTGGGTAGATCCTGTGCCCAAAGGTAGCTCTGAAGATGGGCCCCAGATACAGTACAACTGTGTACCCTGTCTTCATTAACATGATATTTGGTATTCTGCTGAGGCCAAGTGCTTTATATGGCTTCTGTTTTGCAATTGCTATGTATATTTCCTTGTCAATTATGGGCCCCACTCTAATGCCTGCTCCCTGTGCTCCTCTCCCTCCTCCTCCACTTTGTCTTGCAATGCCCCATAAAAGAAGGTTTCATGGAACAGCCTTGCTTTCTCCTCATTCTCCACCACCTCCCTCCCTTCATTCCCCTCCCTTGTCTTCAAAGCCAGCATCCTTGCCCTCCCCCCATCTGTAGGCACTGCAGTGATAAAGCTTTTTGCATCCCAGATTGACTTTGCATTGACAGACAGCAGCTACTCCTCCAAGTGTACTTTTTTGGCTGTCTTTATGGCCTGGCTATAATTGTTCCTTGTCCTCCAAAGGTCCTTGTGAGCTTGGTGTCCCTCAATGTGAATCACTTGGTCTGACTCCCTTCCCAGTGCCTTCATCCTCATCCTCATTAACAGCTCTTTGTTCTACCATTTCTTATGAACTTTGTCTCCCTCTTCTCTGGCACACACTCCCAGCCTCAATGTCATCACCATCTAATGCCAAGTCATCATGGATATCAATTCCATCTGCAGCATCCAGGTTGCCTTTTGTAAAAAGGTGCCTGTTCTGTGGGTGGTCCCACATGAGATGGTCAGTTTAAATCTCCAACCCACATGTCTGCATCATTCCTGCCTCTCAGTCTTTGCCCCTCAGTGCACTTAAGGTAAAGTTCCAGCATTCTGGTACTCTGGAATGCTCCCCAACATTGTATATGTTGAAAATCCTCACTGTTCTTTTGTCTGTCTCAACACTGATTCCTCACATCTGTGCATTTGACTGGCCTTGTTCCCCCTCCCTGTTCCCAGGCCCTTTCTGCCAGTCTCCTCTGCCCCTCTCCCCTTATGGTCAGCCCTCCTATTGCTCCCCCTGCTGGCCTGCTCTAGTGTCCAAGTTTCCTGGCTGTAGGTGTCACATGCCCATCATTTGTTTATTCCCATATCCAAGGCTGGTTGGTCAGGAAATACCTGTACTTAAGCTCTGGTGTTCTGCTCATCAATTGGTTCTTGGCCTCAACCAATGCTGGGCATGATCTTGCTGAGGATGGGTGGACATGTTGGACTACCTTTGCTTTGTAGTTCACACATGAACTTGATGGGATCAACCTCCTTGCAGTCTTTCATCCTGTGCTCTTTTGTGCATATTGCATATGTGTCCTTCTCCTGTTTGCATTCATTAGCAAGATGCCCCCCTTCCATATTTTTGGTACTTGAGGCACCACCTGGGCTCCTGGTCCACCTTCCTTGCTAGCACCCTCTTCTCCTTAATGGCTAGTCTGTGCCAGATAATATGGTTTGCTCCATTGTCCATTGTGCATGACAATCAGGTGTGCTACTGTCTAGTTTTTGTGTCTAGCATGTGGTGGCCTTGCCCACTTTGTGGCTACTAGTTCCCCTGGATGTAAGCCATTACCTTTCTCTATTTTCTCCAACTTGTCTGACCACTGCATTTCCCAGTGTGACCTGGACAAACTCCCCAAAAATATTGTGCACCCTGTCCTTGATACTCACCCCTGCTCCAAACTTGTCCAGAAAGGTGGTTTGCACTTCTTTCTTTGCCAGCCATTCAGCTGCCTTGGTGGTTCCTACTTCATACAGAACTCCCCCATTCTTTAGTTTTTGTACAGTAATGAACTCTACCTGTGGGCTGTCCAGGCCCTGAATTCCCATCATGTCCTTTGCAATCTTAGCTTTCTCAATCAACTCCTTCTTGGTGAGTTCCTTCCATCCTTCTCCTCTTTGCTTGCTGTTGACAATAACTTGCCTGGTCTTGTTCTTTGTCCTCTGCACAATATCCTCCTTTTTGGCTCACCTTGCAGCATCCATGTACAATATGTTTCCCCTCACTATGTTCTGTTGTCCTCTGCCACTCCTGTTGTTTGTTCCACCTCCCTGCATTGCCCTTTCCTCTACCACTTGCTCTTCCACCATCCTGCCTTTACTCTCCTTTGCCTGCTCCACCATCCCCTTCAGCAACTTCATCAATGCCTCTGCCAGGTTTTTCAACACCTCCCTGCACTCCTCTATCACCTTGCCCACTGCCTCCATGACCACCTTCTCCATTTTCCCTAACATTATGTCCTTCAACCTGAATGCCACCACCCTCATTCCATCCCTTACATCAATTGGTGTGTCTGTCCTTTGTGAGAGCTGCATTAGTGCTTTCTTCAGGGTTCTGATTTTCACTTTGTCCACTAATGTTGTCTGGGTGCCCATCAGTGTTTAGCCATTCCTTTGCATTGCTTGTGCCATTCACACCTGGGTTCTTCTGCTACATTTCCCATCTGGAAGACATGCTATGCATGGTCATTCCTCCCCTGACTTTTCTTCCTCCCAGTGGTGGGTGTGGCTGCTTTTTGTGCTAGCCCACTGCTGCTTTGCTTCTGGTGTTTAAGAGTGTGTAGAAAGCTGTAGCAGTGTAGTATTGATGCTATGTACTCCTAATCCATAATCCCTCTGTTTCAGTCTTACTTTGAGCCCATATTGAATTGTTTTCCCATGGTGAGAAGATGGTGGTAGTGGATCAAAAAGTGTCCACCTAAGCACTGAGTTCAAACTGTACTCTCCTATGGACTGGTTTGTGATGAGCCAGAAAGCATTGGATTTGGGTTTAGAAACTGCATGTATTGGAGAGCTATATATCTCTGGTAGGAATTTGGGTTTGAAAGCAGGGGAAAATATGTCTTTTGCAACTTCTGCATCATGCTGTGTGTGGAAAAATTCTGCTTCAGCCAGGTCAGCCAGCATCACAAGTGACATGTTCAGGTAGCAGGGTAAAGATTGGGTTTAGAGTTTGTGAAGGGCCAAAAACCATCATGGGGGACATCAATCTTGAGAGGGGTGACTATCTTTGAAAGATTGGGATGGGATTATATGGTGTTGAGGCAGGGCAGGTGGCTTAGTTCAGCAGGAGAGGGGCTGGAAGAGGAGGTGCTGTCAGTGTCCAGATAGATTCCTGTTGCTAAAATTGGCTGTATCCTGTCTATTAATTGCAATTGCTCTTCCTCAGTTTTCTTCAAAGTCTCCCATGAGTTTCATTACATCAAGCAGTTCACATGTGTTGCAATCTGCTTTGCAAGGACACTGTAAGTGGTCCCAGCATTTGTCACTGACCCCTCACAATATCAGTGGCCCAAGCATTCATACTTGACCCTTCATATCATGACCTCATTGTCAGAAGAGAACAATGGACTCAGATACATATATAAATCACATACATAACAATGGGAGATAACAATAGGCACCCTCAGTCATTTATACAACAGACTAAGGGTGAACCATTCTTCAATTATACTGCTATGACAATTGACTGTACCAAATAGATTGGATTACTTACTAGTTGGTATTTATCTAGCTGTCTAGGTTCCAAATTCCAATGACATGATGTAAACTATTAATAGAGGTAGATATGTAGATATTATAATGGGCCCTGAATAAAGATATATAATTTAAAATGTTCTGCAACATGAGTCTGGATATGCAATGTTGTTGTGATTAAGTGTTTCTCCCTTTGAGAAACAAAATACTTACCTGGAGGAGAATCACTGTCATTATTAAGGAGGTTGCACCACTCAAATTCTCCTCCTAGGCATCCTTCCATACTCTATTACCTAGTATAAACATAATTTATACCCAATAAATCAGCTGGATTGTGAAATGCACATCCTTCTCTCTAAGTTTTCAACTTGATGTAGATACTTGATCAATGCTCTTGCCTTCCACATCATTACTTCGAGCACTCTAGCCTCTTCAGTTTGGCATCGGTAGCTGATGCACATGGAAAAACATGGACTTTTAAATTTTTTGTGTCCTAGTACACGTAACTAGATCCTCATCCAGGTGACCTCCATTTTTTTTTTCATCCTTGGTTACTGAACTAATCTGCAAGGTATGGGCCATTGCGAGCACGGCATATCCGAGATCTCATACTACGTGCTCATTATCTATGTATCGACAGATAATAATAGTAACACAGAGGGCTGGATAGCAGTAAACGAGATAAGTGTGAATGTTCAATAGTGTATACCAACTCAGAATGGTGTTGCTTCGATAGAAAAAAAGACAATGTCAAGGGATCAACATAAAGCCGACGAAGGTTCTACAGTGAGGGTTCTACAGTGAGTACAGTGCAAAAGCTGAATAAAGCCGAAGTAAACGAGGTGCCAATAAGAATACCAGAAATGAGGTCATATGGGTCGGTTTTTTGCCCCCCCCGAGGGTCAAACTAGCTAAGCCCTAGGGTGTCGGAGTTTAAATCCAGCACAGTGCAATCCATGCTGTATTTTAGGATACCAATTACCAACGGCGAAGTGTTGGCGTTCAACTTGACTACGATTGCCACCTCAAATACATCGAACACCTTATCATATACCAATATTTCATTGTGAGATGTTACAAACCGTCAGCTGCGGAACTGTAATACATTTACTGGATCTCCGGGGTAAGGTTGCTTTACCTCTAACATTTCTTCCGATTTCTTGCAGACAGCATCCTCCAGACGCCGACGTCTTGCTGTCATGTTCGGGAGACTCTCCTCGGCATTCTGCACCCATGTGCTATCGAGGTGAGAAGTATCTCCTCATAAAAGTCTCCGGCGCTTTCGTCGATGCTTTCCAGCGAGCCATTCTCACTGTCCAGATCTGTTCCCATTCCATCTTCACACGGTCGGTACAGACTTACCCAAGTCAAATGACGGCGGGCTGGTGACCAGGTTCATCAAGATCAGATTTCGCCGATGTGAAGTTGGGGCTGAAGTTGGCTTCATGAATCACACCCAATGATGGAATAGTGTCCTCTCGCTCCAAAAAAACTCTACACAGTGGTATAAAGAAACTAATACGGAATGACAGCAACCTTCCATCCGATCTCTCCTCTGATACACCAGTCCCAGCGATTCTCTGGAGACTATGTCGCCCACCTTTCATCCTCTAATCCCGCTTGATAGCACACTGGGGGCCATCTTCATAGGGGGAACCGTTACTGCAATGTACTATGCTTCCAGTATATTATGAAAGCATTATTCTGAATATTCTTGTCCTCTAGTCTCTATGGGATAGCATGTGCCCAGTCCTACACATACTTCACAAAGAATGGAAAAGACGGGAAATTGTTAAAGACAGCAGTGGGTTCTACCTCTGACATCTCCTGAGGCTCGATTTATCCACATGAGTGGTAACAGGTTTTCCTACTTTGGTATGAAGACTGCTTATATGTACTTATATTAACTTATGGATACATCAGGATACTGGACACCGTCCATCTAGCTCTAATTGTTCATTGCCTGTACTTTTACATGGTTCCAGACTTTGGAAATTACTCTGCTATTCTCTCGCCTCCTTGGTAAGCTACATTTGATATCTTGGTCAAGTCATTATTCTGGACACCCTCAATGCCTACAGGAGCGTCATGGTACGTGCTATTGGCATAAATTCTATGGAGCCCATTGCCCGTTCGATTTAATCGGACTTTACAGGCACAACTCTATGTCGCGGTACATTTCTCGTCACGTTCAAGACAGGAATGCTAAAACTTGTGCGCAGAATACTGGTGATTTGATTATCAGATGGTGCGCCGTTACCCAAGGGCAAGCTGTCAAAAAAATGAACATCAATTTCAGGCTTTTTGGGCGCCGTGTCTGGCTGCGTACGTGGTCACACCTCGTTACTAGAACTTTATCGTGATGAGATATTCGGGACAGTGTCCAGGAAAAATCATCTATTTGCCATTTGCATTGTGATGCCAAGCCTTTTTTCTTTCTTTCTGAAAAAGCTAACAGAAAAAAAGGCTTTGTTATCTCTTCTTGCCTTCGGTATGATTTCTTGAAAACTCAAGTGTGTTGAGCACCATAATACTGCTATCCTGCAGCATCGAGTTTTGGTGAGTCTAAATTCTCTTTTGTTTTTCTGTTCCTTTTTTTTCATACGTCAACTGAATTGACCATTCAATCAAGCCTTCGCTACATGCATGTAAGTGCTGACTCTTTGGGCGATGTGTACAACGCTCATGGATCTCATAGATACACAAGAGGATTGACAATATCAGAATATTCAAGAATATCAGTAAGTCAAATAAACTGTCAGCATTGGATCTCGCTTCCACGTTATTCTATCAGTATCTGATTTACACAGGGATTGGAAGTGGAATAGTAGCTGATACGCTTATTGCAGCCTTCCTGTGCATTAACCTGTGGCGACGCCGCACTGGGTTCAAGAAGTAAACTTTTAACGATCGAGCTTTCAAGTGTCTCAATTGATTCTTCGAAGAACGGACTCGCTTGTAAGAACACTCATGATGTATGCCGTCAATACAGGTGTGGTGCATCCCTTGTTGCGACTTTGATACTCAGCACTGACAACAAATCTATACAGCTCTCCTTACAACGTAGGTTACTATTAAATTCATGGCATGGGCTCTGCTTACCTATGGATGGATGGTCGAACAGTCTAAATTTAATGGCCTGCCTCATGAGCTACGCTATCTGGCCCAATAATTTTGTATTCATAGCAATATTCCTCCCAGTCAGCAACTGTGATTATCAGTTCTATACTTTTGATGTTATCCACACCTGCCTAATTCCTGATATCTACCAGTATTCTTCAATAGCCTCCTCGCGTCGCTCAATAACAGGGAGGTACTTTCCGAGAGGATTAGTGCCATCACCCACATTTCCATCCCGGGTAGTGTTCTCAACACGGGCGCATCAAACGGAATATCAGGGCCCGATCTGCCTCATACAAATATCGGATTGACAGAGATTGGCGATAAACTTGAAGGCAGGCTCGGGAATTCCGTTGCTCCAGACAGAACATATGTGACCACTTTTGCGCCATTTCAAGTGCAGCTGCAGTTCTAATGCATCACGATGTGGCGTTTCCATATGTATAGGTAGACGAAAAAAAAACCCGATATGACATCATCGAGACCCCATACAGTAGGCTAGCAATACAGTAGGTTATTAATGAGTTATCAACATGATCCAGCTATCTGCAATGGCATGAGTGGCTTCTGAAGCAGACGAGGCATCATGTCATCTGATCGTAGTAGAGGTAGCTTTGCTGAATCAGAAGAGAGCTTGCAACACCCACTTCCTTCAATCTTAATCCAGATTGAAACGTCGTTCGGCAATCAGTCCCATCCACTACGATTGCTGACCCACAATATTTTCTCAGAGTTGTGAAATCCGTCTCCATGCCGGAAGGTGAGAATTCTTGATTCTATGCCTTTCAGTTCCTTGGATACTAACCGTCATTATAAGTGCAAAATACAAACTTACGTGAAACCAGTGATACCAATTGAATATTTCTCTGTGGTTTGTTCCTTAATTGCAGATATTTCCAGTTGAACTTCCATATATGCATACTGACTTCTTTCGCGACCTGCTTGTATTTTTTCTGTCTTTTCATCAAGATCATCCTTTCAATACTCACGTACGTTTTATATCCAACTCTGTACTTCCAATGTTCTTCTCATGAGCTCTACTTTGTCCGCACGTGCTTTCTGACCAACTCATTACTCCGAAATTCCTCCTATTTGCTAGTTCAAAGTGACAATGAATGTTACGTGGCTCGCGTCAGTAATATCGGTCCAGCGGAAGGATCACTATACATGTATAGATAAATCCTGCCGCTGTTCTACTAGCATAAGCACTCGTTGGGAATCGGGACCTAAAACAGGCTTGTATTGGCCATACCATGGGTTCACGGGCTGGAATATCATCGTCAAGATCATTTCACCTCTGCCTCGCTCAACAAGCACCGCGGAATGTCAAGCTTTTGGGTGTATACCAAGTCCTGAGTCAACGTGCAAAGCGAAATGAAGCGTTGTTTTGACCAGTCTGATGGGATTCGGATATTCCTTGGTATGGATGGTATATTTCTCTGCCAAGATGCGGATCAACTCAACCGGCCATGATATCCGAACTTCGTTGCAAACAATAATTACTTACTGTTGCAAGATGACTAGATGGCCAGCCCAAGATCGAAAGCAGGCCAATCGAGACACACAGAGAGAACTACAGTGTAAGACTGAACGCTTCATGATAGCAGACTGTGGCGTCAGCGTCCCACCTCTGCCAATCCTGCAGGTTAAGGACACCGCCGCCCCCAGGCCTAAGTGTTAGGAGATAATTTAGAACTCCGCAGCATTCCTCCACGCGGAAGGGCCGTTGAGCTTCTTTTTACCTCCCTTGTCCTCTGACACTCCCACATTCCTTTACCAATTCGACATGAAATTCACTCGTCTCGCCGCTGTCGCAGCCCTCGTTGCCTCTGCCGCGGCTGATTGGGAGATATTCTCGCCGAGTTCAGACGTGTGGTGGGGTATGTCCCATGTGGCATTTTGGTTGAAGTTGTAGACGCTGACCTGACCTACTATGCTTAACTTAACGTCCAGTCGCAAAATCCATCAACACACTCTCGTGGTCATGCAAGGACCCGGCCGCTCTCGCTCACCCCACCTTCGTCATCCTCGTGGCCAATAGTGTCAGTGCTCCTGTCTGTTCCCCTCCGTTCTCCAGTCTCTCACGCCCCGCTCTATATTTGTTCTTTCCCTGGTTATCTGTATCATTCGTGATGCTAATACTCCAATTCAGGATCCAAAAATACTCACAGCCCCTATGGCAATTCTCAGCATCGAAAATAACTTTGACTGCTCGAAAACCGTCACTGCTGATCAGCTCAACGCGGCCCCAGGAAAAGGCTACACGATTCAGTTGGCTAATCCGTTGAATGCGACTGATGTGCGTACTTCCTCGCCTTCGTTCTCTTACCCATATCTATCTGTCCTTCCACCGCTCATCCTGATGCCCTGACACCACAACTAACCCTCCTCCAAGGTATTCGTAACCTCTGAACCCTTCGAAATCAAAGCCGTCGGTTCGACTTACCCGACCGTAACACCCGGACTTGCGTCCGCCTCCTCATCCGCCACTGGCTCCGGCGCAAATGCTGCAGCTACATCCGCTTCGGCTGGCTCTAACGACACTAAGCCCAATGGCGCTGTCGGCATGGGCAGGAAGGCTGCGGGTGTGGTAGGTGCCATCGCAGGCGTATTGGGTTTGATGATGTAAGCTGGGAGTCCGAGGGTGGGGTCAGAAAAGACGATGAATTGGACATTTTCATGATTTGACTTTGACGTTCACATTGGAGTTTGTTCTCACCGATTACCGATACCTATACCCAGCATCCGTCAACTCACAGAGAACTCTTACATTGCAGTTGTCGGGTACATTGACGACTGACTTTTTCCGTGTCTCGTTGCTGCTGTTTACGTTTATTACGCGAGTACTCAAAGTCGATTAATAATAGTCTAACTCTTCGCTCGCTACAAAGTGTGTGGGCGCTATAGTGTAGTGGTTATCACTCGGGATTTTGATGTCTGGTATAATTTCCCGAAACCCAGGTTCGAACCCTGGTAGGGCCTGTTAGCAGACGTATACGTGTATATTTTTCAGGCAAGTTATTTTTCTCTCCAATTGTGAGGTTTTGTCCACAGGCGCTATAGTGTACTGCTGCGTTCCATTTCCTGAAATCATATTCAGACTCTGGCAGCGCGTTTGATCTGGACTTCGGTATGTCTTGACATTTATTTGGCTCGAGCTCTTCTTCAAAATTTTAACTTGCGACTTTTAGTCTGCAATAGAGAGTATTTGCACCCAGTAGAGTTAGCATTTGTGCAAGCTGGTAATGAAGTTGCTTTATAGTTCCTAGTACTATCCCTGCCCAGAGAAGCAGTAGGATAAGTACATAAAGCATCACCAGATACAGGTATCATTATGCATTATCCTGTCTAATTAGACATGGTACATGATGCATTTTCTTCTCTAGTTAATAGCCACATGAATAGTCTGCACCCTCAGAAGGAAAACATTCACACCAAGCAGCACATCAGTTTGTTCCCAATTCCCACTGATGGTGGCCAAGTTCCGATGAAAACCTCATTGAAAATACTCTTTACTGGTTGGAATGGTCAATGCAAACACCGAAATATCACATTTCCAATACACAATCCACTGCAAGTCATATCCTCAACCATTGCATCATTTGATTTCGAAATAAGCCTATTGGATTTATCTCTTTATTGTAAGTGATACAAACTCAGTCTACATGGAATAAACTGTATTGGGCCAATGTACCTGTCATAAATAATATGCACTATTGTATATCTCAGGTAACTGCATGAGTAAAGTGAACTGAGTCACTTCTCAATCTGTTTCATGCAGACTAAGGCATGTCTAATCTCTGACCCATTATCAATATCATCAGAGCACATGCTACCATAATGCACCTGGTGTAATTTGCACCCCAACACTCCCCTTAAATTAGCAGACATGTTGTCCCATGCCTGGAGTGCCATGATCTGGGAAGCACCCTTGGTCAGAAATTTCATGGTGTTGTCTTGCTCTTGGTACACAACTGATGATGACTTTTCCATGTTTGACATCAGATGTAATAGAGATGGATATCTATGTGTTTGACACAGTCATCGTTTTGGTTGTTCTCTGCAATAGCAATTGAGTTGTTGTTGTCTTCTTGTATGTGACCACATTTTTTTTCAGCACTGGAAACATCCACTGTATGTGCCTCCCTGCCCATAGGATGGTGTACTGCATTTCCATGGTTGACACTGATACTGCATCCCAGTACTTCAAGTTCCAGCAGGTTGGTCCCCTTGCCTATGAGTACATGCTCCCAGATATCAGTCTACAGGTGTCAGGGTCTACTGCAAGATTCAAGTTGTAGAAGCCATATGACATATAGTCTAAGCTGCCTTTACCACTGTACCTGATTTTGTAATGAACCCTAAGGCTTAATAAAATTCTAAGGGGAAGGGTTAGAGTCACTGTGAAGTGATATGAAGGCAGGGTTAATATCAATTACTATATTTAATACAGATATTTACTGGTAAACTACTACATGACATATATTGGCCTTCCAGTTGCAATAGCCAAGGATGCAAGCACCTGAGGTCCTATATGCCTAGGCTTTGAGCTCTACTCAATAGAGGAGCGGTAACACAACAAGGGTTTCAAGTCCACACATATTATCTAATTGGTGATCATAGGAGGACATGATATTCCTGAGATCTTGTAACTGTATGCAAAATAGGTGCGAGGTGCGAGGTGCATGTAATAAAGGATTTAAAATTTAGTTGAAGCTTCCCTGTGCCACTACCATGTGTATTATATGCCCGGACTATTGTAGATTGACAAATATCATGATCTCATAGCTATATATCTCTTTTGAGGAATATTTCTCGTGTATTTGTCACACAGGACATGGTTAAAATGAGATAAATATACCCAACTTGATTGTTCTCGCAATTGTCAATTTTACTACGTTTTTTTGGCTTCATGGATTCAAAATCCAAGCGGCAGAATCAAAGATAATGGTATAGCAAAAATAATTTTTGGAGGCATTAGAGGAGCGATGCACTAAATAGAAGCTATTTACTGCAGCCGTTTCATATATAGGTCACATTTCGGCGGACAGGTCACGCGACAATGGAATTCGGTGATGGCCGTGCCGATCTTGTGTTCATCAACAGATTTGTAAGCAACTATGTCATTTCCTTTTTATTGCCTCCGCTGATCCAGTGTCTTTGTGACACTCTTTTTCCGCTCTCGTCATGGCCAACGTATATGTAAGCCAACTCCTAGGTTCACATCAGAACTCTTCTAATCTTTCAAATATAGTTCGATATCATGATCAATGACGAGCCCTCTGGGCGCATCGTCATGAAACTCTACGATGATGTTGTGCCCAAGACCGCGAAGAACTTCCGTGAGCTCGCGACTGGCGAGCACGGCTTTGGCTATGCTGGATCCTCATTCCACCGTGTCATCCCCGACTTCATGCTCCAGGGAGGTGATTTCACGAAGGGCAATGGCACCGGTGGCAAATCGATCTATGGAGAAAAATTTGCTGGTAAGCATATATGATCTGATTCATATCGATCTGATTATATCGCGATATGTGATCAGATGAGAATTTCACCAAGAAGCACACTGGACCTGGTATCCTCTCTATGGCCAATGCTGGCAAGAACACGAACGGCTCCCAGTTCTTCATCACCACCGTTAAGACATCTTGGCTCGATGGTGCCCACGTCGTTTTCGGTCAGGCTATTTCTTGATGTGTACCTTACAGGAATTCTTATATTCCGTTTTATATAGGCGAAGTTGTTGAGGGTCTGGACGTCGTCAAGCGCATCGAGAAGTTGGGATCTGCGTCTGGCAAGCTCTCGAAAAAGGTCACCATTGCCAAGTCTGGAACCGTCTAAAGGGCTCAATGCTTATGAATATCGAAACAACTTGTACTACATGCATGAAGTAATTAAATTGTGTACATACAACACTTGAGTTTCGAACTGATTACGGGTTGATGTATCATATCATCGGTAATCGCCGGATCTCTTAAAACAGATAACATAATCGTTGGGGCCTGCACCCACTCTTATCTCCGCCCATGGCTAACGTATTCGTAAGCCATCTTTTTCGTGGACTCTGGCAAAAAAACTCTCGTTCTCATGACTATTGAACTAGTTCGACATCACGATCGATGAACAGCCTGCCGGCCGTATCGTCTTCAAGCTTTATGACAATGTCGTTCCCAAGACTGCGAAGAACTTCCGCGAACTCGCGACCGGTCAGCACGGCTTCGGTTATGAGGGATCCTCATTCCACCGCGTCATCCCCAGCTTTATGCTCCAGGGAGGTGATTTTACAAAGGGGAATGGTACCGGCGGAAAATCGATCTACGGAGAGAAATTTGCCGGTTTGTGGCATTTATATGATTTTTATCCATCTGATCGTCTCATGGTCTGTGATTAGATGAAAACTTCCAGCTTAAACACTCCAAGCCTGGCCTTCTCTCCATGGCCAATGCTGGCAAGAACACCAACGGCTCTCAATTCTTCATCACTACTGTCGTGACATCTTGGCTTGACGGTGCCCACGTCGTTTTCGGTCAGTCTACTATATCTTCATTTGTAAACCATTCCTGATCTTCACCTTTTTCGTAGGTGAGGTTGTTGAGGGTATGGATGTTGTTAAAGTGGTTGAGAAGTGTGGATCTGCTTCTGGCACGACCTCGAAGAAGATCACCATTGCTAAGTCTGGAACC
Source organism: Termitomyces sp. DKA64 (assembly GCA_017657295.1). NCBI lineage: Eukaryota > Fungi > Basidiomycota > Agaricomycetes > Agaricales > Lyophyllaceae > Termitomyces > Termitomyces sp. DKA64. The sequence goes on from JAGGAV010007819.1 coordinate 26,194, forward strand.
ATTTAAGGGATTTGAAAATTCAAGGACTTCGAATGAACTGTTGTAACATATCTATACCTACAAAAAAAATGGTTCGAATCGTATGCGATTTTTGCCGCATCGAAAGGCTAGTTGTCGAGTACAACCATCTTCCAACGATCATCACAGGCCGATCCACGTTCGCTCTTGCAAGCGTCGGACGCACGGCATCATGCAGAATGCCAGGTACACTGTGTAGTGGTAACACGTTTGCCTTGCACGCTTTTTGTGGGACGCAGGTGCTCTCTTGGCTGGGACCGTCGTGTACGTAGAGCTCCAAGGGCAGCTTGACACGAGTATTTGAGTAGCTTTCGCCTCATCGTACGGGGCCTGCACTACCGTAGTGTAGTGATGATGAAAATAACTACTTCGAGGCTTTGTATAAGTCTCATCCGTTTCTTATGGCACGCATGGATCGTCGTCTATGCGTTCCTTACAGTACGCGCCACCTCCGGCATCGTCGACAAACTCACTACTGCCGCCTGGAAGAGGACCCTGGGCTACTATTAGCGGAGTTTTCGGGTAATGAAGTTCTGGTTTGTCAGATCACTGGCAGTACTACTAAATATCGCTGAATAGCGTATATTTGCTGATCTCGAGAATTCCGTCGTTGAATCGCGAGGGATTCAACGCTCGAGACATCGATACATCACTCTTCGTCGTTCCTAACTCGTGCGGTTAGTCCCTCTTTCGGTCTACGCCTTCAGAACCTTCTTGAAGCTATTGATACTGTTCATATGGGCACTCGCAACTACGGGAATTTACCGCCTCTTTACCGTTCTGGCATGCTCCATTGACAACAGAATATGCAGCCCTTAACAATTCTTCTTGCTCTCAGGAAAGTGTAGTCTAGCCCAAAGAGTATCGCGACTGGCGTATTCCACGTCTTATGGCAATTGAGACCAAAATGAAAAGCCGGGAACAGGATCATGAAAAGTATTCACTCATTCCGTACTTTTCAGGTCCTTCAAACGGGTACCAGCACCCAGGGGTTCTCAGGGCATTGTTCTTCTGGAGCCTCATGAACTGTCAACCATTAGGACTATAAGTATCGTTGATTGTCTCCGCTCATTGGCTCCGACTACCTGGATTCTCAGCATCATCATCATGTCCGCCTTAGGCAACGTACTTCCCCGCTCTAATACTCAGGGCGGAGGAGGTCCAGCTTTCCGCCCATATTCATCTTTATTTGCTTGATAGAATTCTAGAGGAAGAACTCGGGCGTGAGTTCTTCCCGGATCTTCTAAGGAGTGAGGCCCGCAGCGGGCTAATTGCGGCCCTTTTGTCACAGTACATACTTTACCTTCAGCGCTCTTATGGAGACGCGTGCCTTTATGAGCCTTCGAGATTCAATGCAATTATGGTTCTCTGTCCCTGATCTGCGCTCCTCGACAGTGTCAACCCCATTCATAGTGCACGTGTGTCGTGAATGGTTCGGTTCCTTTTTGGCCCCGGCTCTTGCTTCTCTCATACATCCGCGTACCGCAACCCGGATTTGGCATCCTCCGTTAACCTTGCCCAGGTTTGTCATCGTCGCGTTCTTCGTCTGCAACTTCTACCTCATCACCTGTGCCGCTTCTTGCGTAGCAGCATTGGATCGAGGTCATAGAGGTTCCTTCTGTGCTGGTTCAGTCTACCTATCGCTGTTCTGGCCTTCAATTGGATAAACTTACAGTAGCCTCCCTCTTAACCCATACACCCTCGGTAACGCCTCGGAGCCGTGGATTATAAGAAAGTATGGTCTATGAGGGAGATGAAATAAAAATGTCTAAATGTGATAAAAAATCGTGTATTTTCGGTATTCTAGCTATTGTAGATGTGTAAGTAAACTAGCTAATTAAGAGCGAAAATTTAGTTATATGTGAAGGAATCATTTCTGAGACTCCTCGAAATGAATCTTCCATTTCAAAAATGCTAAAATACGATCTAAATCACGGGCAGCGAGTGTTAGAACTATGCCTCTAAGATCTGTAGAGAAATCGTAAGTATAATCCTCGGTCGTGTATAAGTGACTAGGTTCGCATCTGTCGTACCTGTAGAGATATCGTAAGTATAATCTAAGTATAATCTAATAAGTACGGCATCAGTATATAATCCAAATGTGAAGTAATCAGTTAGACTTCCCCTCAGTCGTGTATAAGTGACTGAGGGTATCGTATAGTAGGTGGATATATATATATGTCTATGGAACAGGGTCGTAACAACTTGACAGTATGAACAATGGCTGTTGAGGGTCGAAAGGGATAGTGTCCTGGTCAAAACATGCAAGGGTTGACGGTGGCCACCATCAGTGTAGCTTTTGATCAATGAAGCAACTTGTAGAACCTCACGCCCAGTCAGAAGTCAAGGCCACATTCAAGTCAATTAACTTACGACAACTGGCATTGTCTTGAGATCGATTTATCCTTTTGAAAACGGACTCTCTTGCTCGAAGAACGAAAATTTGCTTTCATCCATTTGCATGCACATGACAGAAGCACAGGAACTTTGACATTTTTTTTGGAGTGACGTTAACGGCAAGAATCTGAGGGCTGGGTTGAAAATGATTGGCGTGAAAATGTGAGAATTGACCACCCCTTCATGCGAGGTAGTTTTCACAGGATTTCATGTGAAGAATTGTGAAAAATTCTATTACGTCAATTTTTTTTATCAACACTTTTCAAAGCGCTCGAGATTTCCCTCTTCCTCGCCTTCGCCATTGCCTATACCCTCTCAAAACCGTCTATCTACTTTAGCCAATGAAATCCTCCATGTTCCAATCATCATGCCTGCCCGATGGACCTGCCGGAGTAGCCTGACCACCAACTGTGAAAGATACAGTATCATCCCCTCCGAGGTGAGCTAAGAGTGTAGCGAGTGATGGGCTCTCCAGTCTGACAAACTCTGCAATTTTCCATCCATCAGTGCACGTGAGAATGCACCCTCTGTTAGCAGTAGCTGCATCTACATAGTCTGTCTCAGCAAGATCATATGGATGATGGGCTTCGAACCATTCGGCCTCGAGGCGCTCGATATTCATATCCGTGGGTGAGGTGTTGTCTTGATTGAGCAGGTTGGTGAGCAAAGATGCTGAGTACTGTTGGCTGGTGTTCTTTTTTTTTTTTCCGATTAAAGTGCTTGGCACATAGTGCCACGGTACACGGTACATCGGGGGCTACAGTACACCTATGAGAGCCGCGGAATGCAACGCTCCCCCGCATACGCGGAGAATGAGCGAGCCGGTCTTTCCAAGGCCGTTTTGGGCCCCTCTCCCCTACTACAGCCCGCTGGTATTCTTAGTGGTGGGTGTAGTGTTTGTTGACTTGATTTTGGGAACATAGATATGAGCCTTATGATCAGACTTTCCTTCGTCAAACCCAGTGGTAAAATAATCATTGAGTTCTGTGTATTCAACAAGGATCTTGGGGCTCATGGGACCTCGTCGAGCTGTGTTAAACCAGCCCGAACGTGATGCTATTCTTTCATCACATACGGAAGGCAAAATTGAGAACACTTTGAGTGCAATATGCTGTAATATTTAGGATTTGAATGATGTTTTTTTCCCAGAAACCTTGTAATTTCTTGAACATACCCCAAGCTGATTGGCATTTGAATATACCCTGAGGCTCTTCCAGTCGAGAAGTGGAGCGGCTGGGATATCCCATGAATGGGTACAGAATGGTTCTTGATTGTAGGCCCAACATTGGATTTGCTAAAGGTAGTACCATAGACTCTTCCTTACCATCCTCTCCAAGTCTTTGCTGCTCTCCTTTGAATATTTGGAGTGCTGCCCCTTAAAAAGTCCTTATGTTCAGAGGGATAGTTCTGTTTGTTGGGCATTTGATTGTTTTGGATAGGTGGTATCATGAGTTTGATGCCTCCGCTATGATGGAACACTGAAACGGTCATTAAGACAAGGTAAATCACCAGTCAAGTCTTATCTCAACATACATGGGTGGAGCCAATAGGCTAGAAGAAAGATTTTGTGCAAGGGATCTTTGAAAGCTCCTAAAATGAACAAGTGGTTTGTCCTGATGTTCTCTGTCCTTTCTCTGAATTTGTTCACAAAAGTCACATGATGTATTTAAGGCCTCAGATGTGAGAAATGAAAAAAAAAACATGTTAAAAACATGTGAACAATGTTGATATTAAAAACATCAGTCTTTTCCTGACAGATTCTTTTGATGTCCCCACCTTACCCATCTGGCTGCACACTTGTGATTTAAACAGGGTTCCTGCAAGAGGGTAACATGTGTCAATATATCTGTGAGGAAATGCCTCTATACATGTGTGGTGGGACTCAAAGTCTATAGGAGATGGTTAACCCACCCCCTCTTGCATGTCCAGACCACTACCCACTCAAACACCACCCAATAGCATCTCATGTGGTACTTCAATCAGCATTGTCACAAATATGCCTTTATCTTTCCAGGTATCTGTCACTAGAGGTAGCAGTATCAACTTACTACCCAATTTCTTATTGCATTGCTTAGTTTGAAATCTAGGCTGGCACACTTCATCATGGCATTATTCAATCTGTTTGCTATTTCTATCAAAGTGTGGTGGGGTATCCTTTTTTTGGATCACTCTCTTACAGCACAGGGTCATATCAAATGGGCAGCTTCTGTCAGGACCAGTCTGTATGAATGTGTGAGACTCTGTGAGGGCAGCCATCACCTTGTATTAATAGGCTGCCCAGGATAGAGCAGATACTCTGTTTGGGGAGTGCCTTGCCAGTTCTCCTAGCCTGTATTTTGCTGATAAAATCTCACCATTGATTGCCCTGTGCAAGTGCATTCCACTATTATCTGGTTTAGCAAGCTATTACCATTGTTGTGTTTGCATCCTATCCTTTCTCTCAAGTCTGGCCTCATATTTGGTTTATAACAGGTCATTGTGGGGACTCTTCCAAAGAAGGTCCTCAGAGGTTTGGCAAAGCCCTTATGTCTTAAGCCATTTGTTCCTCACTTGGTCTCCTACCTTTAATCCTTCTGACTTGTCTTATGAAAACTCTTAACAATTTTGTGGTTCTAGGTCTTGCTGTGATGCTGATCAGTTCCCTTATTGTTTTGTATGATATTACCTGAGCTATTTGCAATAATTTTTTGGGGGCAGGGTCATTTGGCTTGTCATGTCTAATGCCCTTTTAGCAAGATCCTCTGTGTATTTTTCTTCAGCCAAAACATGGGAATTAGCAAGGTCTCGGAGGGTGATTGGCTGATTCCAAAGGTTTTGATGCTGTCCTTGTTGTCATCTGCCACCTCACCAAGCAGGCCATTTTCATCCCCTGCTGCACCACCAACAATGCTCCAGAGCTTGCCAAACTCTTCCTTGAGCATGTTTTCTCTGAGCACAGACTTCCAGATGACATTGTCTCCAACTGTGCTCCCCCTTTTTGTCTCCCAGCTCTGGCAATTGTTGTGCAAGACCATGGAAATAAAGACCAATCTCTCCACCACCTACCACCCAGAAACTGATAGGCAGATGGAACAAGTAAACCAGACCCCAGAACAGTATCTCCACCTCTATGTTAACTATTTACAGAACAATTGGCATGCCAAACTACTTGCTGAGTTCATGTACAAGAACACCCCTCCCTCTGCCACCAGGGTTTCCCCTTTCTATGCCAATAAGGAATACAACCCTTGGCTCACCCTGTTGCTCATGGATCTCCCCTCCCATGTTGCCTACAAGGTTACCAAAGATCTCCAGTCCCTCCACCAATTCCTTTGGGACAAAATCAACCACTGCCAACTAAGCCTACACCAAACATCCAACACCCACCATGAAATAACTGCAGACTGGACCTCTGGCACCCTTGTATGGCTCAACTGGTGCAACCTCAAGACCCAGCAACCCTCCATCAAGCTTGACTATAAATGGCTTGGCCCCTTCAAAGTCCTCTGGAAGGTCTTGACCCATGCCTACAAGCTCAACCCACCTCCAGGCCTGAAAGACCTCCACCTGGCCTTCCACATTGGCCTCCTCAAGAAGTACACCCCAGACCCCTTCCCCAGAGAGCACCCTAGCTGACCCCTGTCTGTCAAAGTTGAGGATGATTACCACTACAAGGTTGATTACATCCTCAACTCCTGGCTCATCTGCAGTAAACCTCATTACATCCCCTCTGGCATTCCTTTGTAAGGAGGCCCTCTATGAGGATGTCTAAGATGTTGGGTGTAAACTCCAGGAGGAAAATGGATGCAAAGAGGAATTTGCCACTGCTCCAGACCCTGAGTCTCCAGATGAGACCATTGAGGTAGGTGATAGGATCTTGTAAGGGGATGACCCTGTTAGGTAACTCTGATAGGTAATTCTGACTCTACCAAGCCTTAGTCATAGGAACAGCATCATCTCTAGCACTCTGACCAACTGGCTGTCAAGCCCCTGCACCTTCCAGTCAGTAGTAGTCAGCCCTTTGTAGTCATTGGACCTTATATCTCCTTTCAACATATTGTTAGTAATATCTGCTTAGCATACCTGGGCTGCTTACCACATATAGTATTAGTCATAGCATAGCCACAGATGTAGTATATAAGCTGGTCAGCAGGATAGAATATCCTCTGACCAAACAATAGCAGTGTTCTCCTGGTTTACACATTGAACCAACTGTGAGATTGCCTAGTGACAGCTGACTCCTTCCTTGCCTTGCTTTGACCCTTGCCAGCCACTTGCTCATGTTAGCACTTGCTCACTGCTTGCTTGTCTCTTAGCTCTTGCATTGCAGGATATTAGTATCCCACAGTGTTGAGCATTTCCTCACAGCTTGTTTGGTCCTCTATGCTGTCTGCCTCTCTAGCACACAGCAGCCAGTCTATCACCTATCTTTGGCCTCACCCTAATCTCAAGGCTCTATGTTGTTCTCCCCTGCCAGTTTGCCTGATCCCAGGGATTCTATTCAGAGACTGTTAACTCATGTCACAGGACTCAAGAGCAGGCTAGCAACACTTGAGTTTGCTTGTAGGCCCATGCCCCAGGCCACTGTTGCCTCTGCCCAAACAGCTTTGCAGCCTATATGGGTGGCCACATGGTTCCCAAGGGCTTGGCCATGTGGGCAGCTCCTCCTGGGCAGCTGAAGCCCAAACTGTCCACCAAACCTTCTATTGTGACCACCTCTTGGATCCCCTGACATGTATTGTGCCCTACCTCTAATACTGCCCTTGCCATTCCCCTTGCTTGGGACCTACCCCCTATGGATGGCAGTACCCCATGTTTCAAGTGCACACTTGAACTCCCCAACTCTCTGGTTGTGCATGTGGTTGGTCATCAGGGGCAGGGCCTTAAACAAGCCCTCAACATCTCCAGTGCCTGCTTGGCTGCCTTTACAGTTGGCTTGGCTGGAGGAGACCACCAGTATGTCTCTATTAGGGGCTCTGATCAGCAGATTGGAGAAGCCCTTGTGGTTATTGGAAAGCAGATACCTAAGAAACAAGTCCATGCACTGTGAAAGCAATGCCCAGGCAATGTCACACTGGCAGTTGCTGTGCTGGCACCTTTGGGATACACCACATCATCCACCCCTACTCCTACCAGGCCCTTGACACACCCTTTGAGTGATCAACATGGGGGTTCTCACACCCTTGTACCAGCCTCTACCTCCTCTCCTACCCAGCAACCCCCATCTCTCCCTCCAGGCTTGCCAATGTTGAGCATTCACACTGGGGCCACTCCTGCTTTGGAAATGAACATGACCCTCACCTATGACCCTCTCTACCCAGGAGCCTGGTGCTTTGACTCCAATCATCAACTACACCTTTGGCCACTATGCTGAGGCATCTTGCATCACTGCTACTCACAGTCAGCCTTGGCAGAGAAGGTAACACTGTTTGTTAGGACAATGAACCTTGAGGGGGGGTAATATAAGGGGACAACCCTGTTAGGTAACTCTGATAGGTAACTCTGACTCTACCAAGCCTTAGTCATAGGAACAGCATCATCTCTAGCACTCTGACCAACTGGCTGTCAAGCCCCTGCACCCTCCAGTCAGTAGTAGTCAGCCCTTTGTAGTCATTGGACCTTATATCTCATTTCAACATATTGTTAGTAATATCTGCTTAGCATATCTGGGCTGCTTACTACATATAATATTAGTTATAGCATAGCCATGGATGTAGCATATAAGGTCAGCAGGATAGAATATCCTCTGACCAAACAATAGCAGTGTTTTCCTGGTCTACACATTGAAGCGACTGTGAGATTGCCTAGTGATAACTGACTCCCTCCTTGCCTTGCTTTGACCCTTGCCAGCTCCTTGCCCATGTTAACACTTGCTTGCTGCTTGCTTGTCTCTTAGCTCTTGCATTGTGGGATATTAGTATCCCACAGTGTCAAGTGATCCCTCACAGATCTCTGCTATAACATTCCGCTCCCCTCTTACTGTGGCAGAGATTTGAGTCAGCCAGATGACTTCTCAACAACTGGCAGAGGCATTTGCAGCAAACTCTCAGCCCAAGCCCTTTCATAGCACAGTTTCTCATCATCTCCATGACTTTGAGGATATATTCTCCAAGGCATTGTTTGATTCATTCCCAGAGCACAAGCAATGGGACCATGCAATGGAGCTGGTACCTGGTGCAGAGCCCTTCAGCTGCAAGGTCTATCCACTTGCACCCCACAAGCAGAATGAGCTGAATGTGTTCTGGCAGAAGAACCTTAGCTCTGGTTAAATACAACCTTTGAAGTCTCCAATGGCTTCCCCAGTCTCCTCTATCAAGAAGGAGGATGGGTTGCTTTGTCTGGTTTAGGACTGTTGAGTTTTGAACATGATGACAGTGAAGAATTGCTATGCCCTGCCACTCATCTCTGAGCTTGTCAACAATCTTCAAGGTACATGCTACATTGCCAAGTTAGATGTCCATTGGGGCTACAATCATGTGTGCATCAAGGAGGGAGATGAGTGGAAGGCAGCATTCTGAACCAATTGTGGACCCTTTGAACCACTGGTAATGTTTTTTGGTCTCACTAATAGCCCAGCCACTTTTAAGACAATAATGAATCACATTTTCTGTGATTTGATTGTGGAAGGTGTTGTTTGTGTATCCTGATAATATTCTCATCTACTTCAAAACCTTGGAAGAACATCCTTGGATCACATGCATTGTCCTGGAATGCTTCCACCAACACCAGCTCTACCTTAAGCCCAAGACATGTGAGTTTGAGCAGACTAAAGTGGAATACCTGAGTTTGATTATCTCACATGGAATAGCTGAGATGGACCTGGTTATGGTGGCAAGTGTAGCTGAGTGGCCCAAGCTAAAGAACAAGAAGGAAGTCCAGGTCTTTCTAGGCTTTGTCAACTTCTACTAGGAGTTCATTCAAAATTTCTCTCACCATGCTCATCCTCTCTTTGACCTCACTGTCTCCTATTCCCTGACAACAACTCCCCCTTCTATGTTGAAGGAGATAGTTCAGACCTTGCCACAGGAGCAGTCCTTTCTCAGCGGTCAAAGGATGCAGCATAGCAATGGGAGTCCTCAAAGCAAGCTGCCTTTGATGCCCTCAAGCAAGCCATTACTTCTAAGCCTGTCCTCCTATTCCCTGATCATGATGACTCACCCTTCCATGTTGAAGCAAATAGCTCAGACTTTGCTATGGGAGCAGTCCTTTCTCAGCAGTCAAAGGAGGATGGCAAGTGGCATCCTGTAGCATTCTACTCAAACTATGAGATCCACAACAAGGAAATGCTTGACATTATATGGTCTTTTGAAGAATGGTGGCATTTCCTTGAGAGCACATGGCACAGGTCTGAAGTTAGCACAGATCACAAGAACCTCAAGTACTTCTGCAGTGAAGAAGCTCAATCAATGCCAAGCTTGCTAGTCTCTGTATCTGGCCAACTTTGACTTCTTGCTGCATCACAAACCTGGATGGAGCATGGGCAAACCAGATGCATTGTCTAGAATACCTGATCATGGCACTGGAGCAGGTGACAATGATGACATCATCATCCTCAAGCCTGAGTACTTTGCCATTTGTGGCCTAGAAGGGATTGTGGTCCAAGAAGGTGAGGTGAACATCCTGAAGGACATTTGGCAAGGGAACTGGGGGACTATGCAAGAGGATGCAGCTGTCCAGGCTGCTGAGGCCCTTTGAACACAATAAGCAAGCAGGGTAGTCAGTGTATGCAGATGAACAAGATCTTCAGGACAGGCTTCTAACCTTCTGAGGATGCATCTATGTATCTGACATTCCTGAGCTCCATTGACACATTGTAGAGTGGCACCACGACTCTGATGTAGCATGGCATCCTGTTGAACTGCCAGAGGTGCATGAGTATGATGCAGTAATGGTGGTAGTGGAACTCTATGGCAAGCAGGCCCACTTCATCTCCACTCACACTACCTGCTCAGCCCTAGGTATCAAAAGAATGTTTAGAAGATCCATGGCCTGTCAAATGGGTATGTCTGGATTGAGATCCTCAGTTTGTGGCAGAATTCACTTGGGATGTATACCACCTGCTGGGGGTGAGGCTCCATACTATCACTGCCTATCATCCTCAGTCAGATGGTCAGACTGAACATGTTAACTAGGAGTTAGAACAGTATCTTTGCCTGTTTTGTAATGATAGGCAGGATGACTGGGATGAGCTCCTGCCAGATGCAGAGTTCCAGTATGACAACCATGTTCATTCTTTCACTTCAATGATTCTGTTCTCCCTGGACACAGGCAGACACCCTTGCATGGGATTTAACCTTGGACATGTCTCTCAAAGAAATGACTCAGTGAACAAATTTGTGGACAGGATGAAGAGGGCCTGGGAGGAAGCAAAGGCAGCACTGACTAAGGCAAAGGAAGACATGGCATGATACTGTGACCAGTAGTGAACACCAGCCCTAGTATACAAGCCTGGAGACTGCATTTACCTGGACAGCTCTAACATCAAAACTACAGAAACAAAACTAGCTGGTCTGCAACCTTGAAGGACCTGTGGTTCTTTGGTCAGGTGTAATAACTTGGCAAAGAGCTTGTCTTTGCCATACAGGGATTTGATACAATGAAGGAACACTTTGTCTGTGCAATCCACTGATTGAGTTTCATTGGCCAACTCAAGAATGGTCAAGTCCAATGTCATTTCCCATGGCCTTCAGGGCCTCCTGGGCTCTTTTGTGCCTGGGTTTGACTCAGCCCTGCCATTATTTGTGACAGGAGAAACAGCAGAATCTCCAACCTCTTCCAGTGGTAGCATTGCTTCTGGTGCATCCAAGGAAGGGGTTTTGGCTGCATCCTTAGCAGCTAGGAGTTGTACCAACAGATTCTCTTGTTCAGATGGGGAGAGGTAGTGCACTTCAAGCCTTTGGGGACAGTAATGGGCAAACTGGCCTGCCTCAGCACACTGCCAGCATAGCAGGAGAGTGGAGGAGCATTGCCACAGCCTGGATGAACCAGGCTGCTATGGGAGTGGGGGGTGATACAGGAAGAGAAGGAAAGTAGACTCAAGAGTAAACCTACCATGAGCAACAGGAGCTGGCCTGGGGAAGGTGGTGGCATGTTGAGTACAACACAACTCATGTTTAGTCTCCATGAGCTGCCACTGATTATGAGCTACTGTAAGGGTGACCTCCAGGAGTGGCAGCTAAATCACACAGCTAGCAGAGGGGAATCCAAAGTATATTAGGAACAATAATCAACAATACAATTGGTAACTAATCACCTAGCAGAGGGAAATCCAAAGAGAATAAGTCTGAGGATCCCTGCTGCTCAGTGCAGCACATCAATGGGCAGTGGAGGCATGAGAACAGCTGTACAGATGACCAGAGCTAACCCTAACCCTCAGGAAATGCTTTAAGAGGAAATATGGAAAGTTGCAGAGGTTTCCTGAAAAGGAGAATGACCTCCAGAGATCTCTGGGGATCTGGAGGGAGCCCCAGGAGTGTAGCATGAGCCTCAGGGAATAGGATTGGGTTGCAGGGAGTTGTTGTAGGTGGGAATAGGAAGTCCAGACATGGAAGTCCCCTGACATCACCCCCCTCTAGCATGCAGCATCTTGATGTGTGGGGTAGAAGAAGTTCCAGATCACCTGGTCTGCTGGCAAGAGGGGATAGATTTCCCAGATAGCCTGTGGTGTGTCTGGGTGTTATCAGTGGATCTCCTGGACAAGCCCTGGTGCATGCACATTCTCCTGCAGTTCCCAGGAGATGTCCTCAATTCTGTAGCCCTTCCACTTCACCTTGTATTGTAGCCATTGTTAGAATAGATGACTGTCTAGGATCTCCTCTACCTTGTACTCCTTGTTGTCATTGACCACCACTGGGAGTGGAGGCAGCATTGGATGTTGCCCCAGAATAGGGTCCTCCAGGGCTGGGGTTAGCTTGACTATGTTGAACACTGGATGAAGCTGGCACATCCCTGTGGGGAGCTGGAGTTGGTAGGCTAGGGGTCCTACCTGCTGTTCTACTGTGAAGGGTCCCAATTGACAGTGCAAGAGGTTTTTTGACAGTTGGGTGGTTGTAATATCAGAGGTGTCCAGGTAGACTCAATCTTGAGGCTGGTACTTGAGCACCAGGGTTCTTCTGTGGTCATAATATTGTGCCATGTCATCCTTGGCCTTTGCAAGAGCTGCCCAGGCTTCTTCTTGTGCCATCTTCATCCAGTCCACAAACTTGTTTATGGCTTCATTTTCCAAAGGCCAGGCCCAGGGTTTGAAGCCCATGCATGGGCAACATCTGGTGTCCAGGAAGAAGGGCAAAACCTGAGTGGCTATGTGCACATGGTTGTTGTACTGGTACTCAGTGTTGGGAGGGAGTTCATCCCAGTCATCCTGACACTCATTGCAGAAGAGGCAGAGGTACTGCTTGAGCTCCTGGTTCATGTGTTTGGTCTGGCTGTTGGACTGCAGATGATAGGTGGTGGAGGTATGAAGCTTCACATTAAGTAGTTGGTAGAGCTCTCTAGTGAAGTCCACCATGAATTGTGGCCCCCAGTCAGACACATAGGCATTGAAGAGGCCATGGAGCTTCTAGACATTCTTCTGGTACAGGTTAGCAGCATCCATGGCAGAGCAAGTGGTGTGGGTGGGGATGAAGTGTGCTTGCTTGCCACATAGGTTCACCACTACCATGATGGCATTGTAACTGTGGGCATTGGGGAGCTCTATGATGAAGTCCACCAAGGCTATGCTCTGTTGTTTCATGGGAACTGGTAGGGGATGGAGCTGTCTGGTGGGAGATGATGCTGGGGCTTGGTCTGGAGGCAGAAATCGCATGTACTAGTGTAGGGCCCAATATACCAGGACATCTGGGGCCACCAGTAGTTCTGGAACACAAGCTCTAGCATTCTCCACCAGCCAGGGTGTCCAGCAATCTGAGAGTCATGATGCTGCTCTACAATCCTCTGTCAAAGCTCTGGGATGTTGGACATGTAGATGTGGTCCCAGAGGTCAGGAGCCTGTCCCAGAGGGCCCATTTGTCTGCATGAATGGACTTGGCACTAGTGGTATATCCCAATTTCAGGGCCTGGGCTGCCTGGGTGACCATTTCCTCCTGTTGGCCACTCCAGTTTCCATGCTGGATGTCCTGGAGAATGTTCACCTCTGTCCCCTCAATGGCTAGACCTTCCATGGCTTGGATTGTGAACAATTTGGGCCAGAGAAGCACAATGTTACTATTGTTGTCTCCTCTGGTGCCATGGTTCACTCTCTGGGACAGGGCATCTTGGCTTTACCATCCTCTGGTCTGGCTTGTGGTGCAGTGAGAAGTCAAAGGTTGGCTAAGTAGAGGGACCACCAGACCTGTCAGTGGTTGAGCTTCTTGGCTGTTCAGAAGTACTCAAGGTTCTTATAATCTGTCCAAACCTTGAACTTATGCCATGCACCCTCCAGAAAGTGTCACCACTCCTCAAAGGACAAGATGATGGCCAGCATCTCCTTGTCATAGATCTTGTAGTTGCACTCTACTGCATTCAGGCTCTTGGAGTAGAAGGCCACTGGATGCCACTTCCCATCCTCCCAGGATTGTTGTGATAGCACAGCTCTGGTAGCAAAGTTGGAGCTGTTGGCTTCTACCTGGAAGGGAGAGTTGTTTTGTCTGGGAAGAAGAGGACAGGTCCAGAGGTGACAGCACACTTGACAGCATCAAAGGCTGTCTGCTCTGAGGGTCCCCAGCTCCAGGTGGTGTCCCTTGTGGTGAGGTCAAATAGAGGTTGGGCATGATGAGAGAAATCCTGGATGAACCTCTAGTAGAAGTTAGTGAACCCTAGAAGGGCCTGCACCTCCTTCTTGTTCTTGGGCTCTGGCCACTTCACTACACACACTACATTCACCAGGTTCATCTCCATTGCTCTGTGTGAGATGGTCAGCCCCAGATACCTGGTCCAGGTCTGTCTGAACTTGCACTTCTCCAGTTTGAGATAGAGCTGGTGAAGGCAAAGGCATTTCATTGAGGTATATGCACACTGTGCCTTTGGTGATGAGGTCCCAGAAGATGTCATTCATCATTGCCTGGAAGGTGGCCAGGCTGTTGGTGAGTCTGAAGAACATAACAAGAGGTTCAAACAGTCCCTGGTTGGTCTGCAAGGTGGCCTTCCATTCATCTCCCTCCTGCATGTTGTTGTAGCCCCACTGGACATCCAGTTTAATGATATACCACACACCCTGGAGGTTATTGATGAGCTCAGAGATGAGGGGGAGGGGGTAGCAGTTCTTCATGGTCATGGCATTGAGAACCTGGTAGTCCTGGACCAGTCAGAGTGAGCCATCCTTCTTTTTGATGAAGAAGACAGGAGAAGCCATTGGGGATTTGGAGGGGTGGATATGATTGGAGTCCAAGTTCTCTTGCAGGAAGGCATCAAGCTTATCCTGCTTTTTGGGTGCTAGCAGGTAGACCTTACAGCTCATGGGCTTGGAATCCAGCATTAATTCAATGGCATGGTCCCACTGCTTGTGCTCCAGGAGCAAGTCAAAAGAGGCCTTCAAGAACACATCCTCAAATGGGTGGAGGTATAGAGGCATGATGTCCTGGAATGCCCAGGATACAGAGCTAGCAGCAAAGGCCTGGGCCAGCTGCTAGAATGTGGTCTGGCTAGCCCAGATCTCCATAATAGAGGGCAGTGAGCATAGGGTGGTGGCATAGATCCAGTCTCCAGCCCCCACTGCCTCATCCAGGAGCTCCAGGTTGCATAGGCCACAGAACTCCCCTCCTAGTTCCTCCTCTGGGGCCCCACTGCTGCTCTGGTCATCCTTGTAGAGGGCCTCTCTACAGGGGAATGCCAGGGGTGGGGAGTACAGAAGGTCTAGATCTGCAAAGGGAAGATGGCCAATGTGGCAAGCTCAGATGGCAGCATGCTCTTGAACCTCAGCCCAGCACTCTTCCTTGACCTCAGTGGCACAGGTGGGACACCTCCAGGGGCACCAGCTCATGGTTACCCCTCACCCCAGGCCCAGTCTACTTTGGAGTTGTGCTCCTGGAGCCAGATGAAGCCAAGGATCATGTCCTGCTTGCTTAGGCTGGTGATGGCAAAGACTGTGCATTTGGCATGATTCCAGTAGTGGAGGATGAGATCTACCATGTAGCTGATGGCACCTGCTTTGTTGGGTGTCCTGTCAATATTGAACACCAGAATGGGTTTGGAAAGTGGCTGCATGGTCAAGCCATGGCAGTTCATGGAATCTGAGTCTAGGAACAGCCCTGTTGCTCCACTATCCAGGAGGGCAGTGACTCTATGAATTTGCTGGGTGTCTGTGGTCTCAATTTCCATGTTGGGGTGCAATGAGTTGGTGGAAGGACTTGAAGCCACTATGTACAGCTGGGGCAGTCAGCATTCCCAGGCAGGGCAGTGTGGGCATAGTCTAACCAGCATTGGGGAGCTTGGCTTAGGGTCTGGAGTTGGTGTTTGTACATCTGAAGGGGAGGACTGAGGTTCTTTTGTCTTAGAGTGATTGACATCAGGAAGGGCAATTTCATTTTCTAACAACAGACATGTGAACCTGTTAGTACCCAGTGACAGAGGTGTATATCTCATCTGTCACTTGACTAAGAATCCTCCTCCAGGCCTGAGAGGGGGGTACAAGCACTGCTCTCCTCTGGGGTCAACTCCAGCACCAGCTTATCTGGTGATGGAGCTCCAGCAGCATTCTTTGTAGCCAACAGCTGCAGGAGGAGCTCCTCCTGCTTGGCAGTAGAGAGGTAGCATACCTTGAGGCCAAGCAGGCAGTGTCATGTGAAGTGCCCTGTCTTTTTGCATTTCCAGCATAGCAGCAGTGCAGGGCAATACTGTTGGGCAGCATCTATGTCCATGAGAATGCCTGGCAGCAGGGGTTGCAGTGCAGGAATGGCTGAAGCTGGGGCTGGTGCTGGGAGCATGGGAGTGGGGTGCTGGAGACTTGCCACTGGAGCATGGCAGTGCATCAGGTGCATGTGGCATAGCTCCCATCAGATCTTCATAAGCTGCCACTGGTCCCAGGCCATCTTGTACAAAGAGGCAATTTGCTTGTCATCCAGGTGGCCCTTGGCCAGGTTGTCAATGCACTCTATCAATGCAGGGTGCAGGCTGTCCTGGAATGTGAGGCACAATTGAAGGCTGTCAGGATATGCTGCCTGCTCAACCAACACCCCAAAGGAGTTGATGTACTTGTCCAACATCCATCTTCCCTGTCTGTACTGCTCCCTGTTGTGCAGCACTAAAGCAGCAGATTTGGCCAGATCTATTGGGAAGAACTCTGCCTGGAAGTCCTTCTCAAGGGCAGCCCAGTTTGCAAAGCTCCCAATGCCTCTGGGGCATCAAAACACCTGTAGTGCATAGGTGGAGGCCCATCCAGTCTTCATGTATGATAGCACCCAGGCTATCTTCAGTGCATTGGAATTGAAGGCATCCCTGCTGAGGTGGATGTAGGTGAGGCAGGACTGGGGGAAGCACTCTCTGCTGGAGCAGATGTGTCTGGGAGCATGGGGCATGGAATTCTTGCCTGGAGGCTGACTGGAGCTACTGGGGGAACTACCAGGGTGGTTGGGGGTGGTTCCACTGTCAGGGGTGGCACAGTGGTAGGGGGTAGGTGCTTTAACAGCACCTGAAGGGATTGGGAAACAAGGTTGGTGGTTTGGCAGAGGGTGGAGAGTTTGGTTGTATGATGAGTGAGGGAAGATTGAGTCATTTGCATCTGGTTCTCTAGGTGTAGCAAGCAAGTCCAGGCCTTGTCATGAGGGGCCAGAGCCTTCAGGGGGCTGTCTGGATTGGTAAGCTGAGACATAGAGTTCTGTGTGTGTTTGAGCCTGATGGGGAAGCAACAAATAGGGGCTCAGAGACTCCTTGCAGACTATAAGGGGCTTCCAGACCAGAGTTAGAGACTTGTTCTGCTGTAAGGGCAACCTCCAGGAGTGGTGGCTAAATCATGCAGCTAGTAGAGGGGAAGCCAAAGTATATTAGGAATGGTAACCAATGATACAATTAGTAACTAATCACTTAGCAGAGGGGAATCCAAAAAGAACAAGTCTGAGGATCCCCACTGCTTGGTGTGGCACATCAATGGGTGGTGGAGGCATGAGGACAACTGTACAGATGACCAGAGCTAACCCTAACCCTCAGGAAATGCTTGAAGAGGAAATATGGAAAGTTCCAGAGATTTCCTGAAAGGAGAATGACCTCTAGAGATCTCTGGGGATCTGGAGGGAGCCCCAAGAGTGTAGCACAAGCCTTGTGGAAGAAGATTGGGTTGTGGAGAGTTGTCATAGGTTGGAATAGGAAGTCTGGACATGGAAGTCCCCTGACAGCCACTTTGTACCAAGTCTCAATGCACTTATCATCAGGCCATTCCTCTGCCATACTGTCAATGTGGTCCATGACAGAGAGATAGAGGCCATCACAGAAGGTGAGTGAGGCAAAGCTGCAGGCCATCTGGATATCTTGCCTGCTCAACCAGTGCTTGAAAAAAATTGATGTACTTGTCTAATGGGTACTTCCTTGGCCATACTGGTCATGGTCATAGAAGGAGAGGGCAGCAGTCTCAGCTGTTTTGAGGAGAAAGAACTCAGCTCAGAATCCAAATTCAAATTCCTCTCAATTGGCAAAACTGCCCACACCTCCAGCCATCTGAAACACTCACAGTGCATATGTTAAGGGCAAAAGGGAGGTTCCAAAAGCTAGAGGGCACTTCCAAACCAATAGATTTGTTCTGCTGTGAAGGCAAGCTCTGGAGACTGTGGACAACTCACACAACTGGCAGAGGGAGATTCAAAGTCTATTGAGCATATGCAAGAAGATCTAGGGATGCTAACTACTTACCTGGCAGCACAAGATCCAAAGAGAATAAGTCTAAGAATTCCCTATGCCAGTGATGGAAAGTTTACTCTAGAGCTTCCAGAAGAAACAAACTAATACAATGAAGTCCAGTGTCTGACCCAAATGTGTAAATCCATCTTATATGAAATATGAACAGAGAACCAGTATAGTTTGGAGGCTGAAAGTAGGACCAATAGATAAGGCAAGGGTAGGAGTGTAAAGGGAAACCATATAGAGGAGGCTGGAGAGGCCCCTAGGGGAAGAATGGGGGAACAACCTGGAAGGCTCCTAACAAATACCAAATTTGAAAGTATCAAGTAAAAAAGAAGCCATCATTCTTGCATTGAGCAATGGCCCAATGACAAGCTGTTGTCAACTTGTGAGATAGACTATATATTTACCAGTAATGAGAAATGAGATGCCTCACAGTGACAGTGAGCCATGGACCACATTTACTTCCATAGATGCCTGCTGTCAGGCAACTCATATGTCCTTCTGTCATTTTTTTCTATATTTCACTATTCCTGGCCATCCTTCACATTGCTCTCAGGCTTCCTGGTTGGAGTTTGAAAAGAGGGAGTGTTTGATGGTCCTGGGCTCTGCTTTATCCCTCTTTTCATACTCAGGACTCAGGTGATTTATTATATGGCACATGGCCTCCCTGGGAATAGTTGTGTGACCAGATTATGTGACAGGAGATACCTTGTTTGTGGCAAATATACAGTCACATTACCAAGTCATGTAACAGACCTTATTTTCAACATAGCACCTGGCAGAATGGCTTCTTAGACTTGTTCTCTTTGGATTTCCCTCTGACAGGTGCATAACCATCTCTTACCTACTATATATTTACCTAATATCCTTTGAATTTCCCTCTGCCAGGTGTATGAGTTAGCCACAGCCTTTAGAGGTCACCCTTACACCTGCTTTAGGACACTGAATGCCCATGGATATAGGTGAATGTAACAGATCATCAAAGTTGACTACCCACACTACTCATGCATGCACTTGATCATGTAGGGACAAGATCTTGTATTCACAATGTATCTAGTCTAATCCAATAATTTGGTCTGATTCAGCTATGGCATGATACATGCAAGACTGTTTTATCTCATAACTAATATTACATTTTTTTGAATCTTCTGCTATTGGTTTTAGTCTCTAGGCTCTGCACCTTCTCAGGCAACTCATCAAACTTCTTGACTTCTTTGGGCCACATCACAAACATGTCCTATGACTGGTCCAGGTGATACAAAACAAACAGTGCCAGAGACAGGTGATCTACCTGGATCTTGGTCAGGTCAGATGCCTATAATGTCATTGTACCAACCCCTGCCAGAATGGGATGACAAAGCACCTTGCAATGCTAGCAAAAGCTTTGGAATGCCACGCAGGCTATCATGTCACAGATGCTGACAATCACAAAGCCTGGATCAAGACCAGGAGAGAAATCTGCAGTCTCAGCAGCATTGCTGTGTGTGAGCCAGCTACATGGGACTAAAGCATTGCATGTAATGCATGCACTGAACCTACTTGCTCCCTTCAACCTGGATCAGCTGGTGCAATATATGCTAATATTTGGATGGCCAGAATTGGAGAATACCCATCAAGGTATTGATGTCAACTTTACCTATTGGATGCACTGGCAATCCTATTTGAGTTTGCCCTGTGCAGAATTCTATCTGCCAACAGTGCAGCAAAAACCCCCATTGTGAGATGGCTTGCACTAGTAATAGCACATCCTGGCCTGTACTGCAAAGTAATGATAGCATATCATGCTGCCTTTCCCAAGCATCCCATTGTGTTCAAACACAGAGCCAAGTTGGAAGTTTGCCAAGTATATATGCCCAATAATCAGGTCTGATGATGACACATTATGTTCTATCACACAACTGCATTCTGCTTGATTGGGCAGATTACACATATATATACAGTGTGGTCTATCTTGAGCAGCAATTTCATCACCCCACAATGTCCATGGACATCTTCAAAGAGATTAACAATGAACACATGCAGTGCCTCTCTGTATATGGCAACCCCCTCCTTCTGCCATTCCCCAATGAGACAGGCAGAGGGAGATGACCACAGACAATCATTATTATCTCATGTTCAAACATGCAAGGAGCACACACTGTCCCACCATCCAGAAGCCACAGGCCTCTACTACTATATTGGCATGGACCCAAACTGGGTCACACTCTGGAAATAAGCTTCAGCATATGATATGCTGCCCATTGCTGCAATGGCAACTAATATTGCATTAACTGAGCCAATGTTGGTAGATACCCCTGCTGCAGAGAGTCAGGCAACCCCACTGAGGATGGAATCAGGGCTTATCACTCCTGTGACTAACATCACATCAAACAACCATAAGGGGACCAGTCTTCTGACCATCTCACCCTCACCAGGCTTAGCTTGTGGGAATTGGCACCTCTCTCTAGCCAACCTCTGGGCCACCTGGCCCTTCTTACTCCCTCACCATCTTGGCTCCCAGGCCTAATGGGTATATGTTGGCACATGGCATATTGTTGTCCATCATTGGTCCTTCTACTACTGGACCCAATTAGTCAGTAGTTCATAGTCATTGGCCTTCACTTTGTCATAAGGCTGTAGTCAGCAGCCTCTGGGCTTAGACATAGTGTAAGGGCAACCTCTGGGAGCAGTGGCTAAATCATGCAGCTAGCAGAGGGGAATCCAAAGTATATTAGAACTGTAATCAACAATACAAATGGTAAACTAATCACCTAGTAGAGGGGAATCCAAAGAGAGCAAGTCTAAGGATCCCCACTGCTTGGTGTGGCACATCAACAGGCAGCAGAGGCATGGGAACAACTGTGTAGGTGACTGGAGTTGGCCAAAGTGCTTAGCCAAGGATCACAGAAAGTTCTGGGGGTCTCCAGAGATCTCTGGAGACCTGTAGAATGCCTGGGAGATGTTCAACAAGCCCTGGGGAGCAGATCTGGTCAAGGAGAGTCAGTGTCAGTCAGGGGCAGAGGTTGGAAAAGGTAGTCCCCTGACATCACCCCCCTCTAGCATGCAGCATCTCAATGCATGGGGTAGAAGAAATTGCAGATTGCCTGGTTTGCTTGTGAGAGGGGATAGATTCCTCAAATGGCTTGGGATGTATCTGGATGTTGTTGGTGGAACTCCCTGACCAGTCTGGGCATGTGCACATTTTCCCAGGGTTCCCAGGAGATGTCTTCAATTCCACAGCCCTTCCATCTTACTTTGTATTGTAGTTGCTGCCAGAATAAATGGCTATCCAGGATCTCCTCCACCTCATACTCCCTGGAGGTGGTGGGGGTGCTGGGTGTTGCCCCAGAATAGTATTCACTGGGGCTGGAGTCAGTTTGACCATGTTGAAGACTGGATGGAGCTGGCACATTCCTGCAAGGAGCTGGAGTTGCTAGGCTAGGGGCCCTACTTGCTGTTCTACCATGAAGGGTCCTAATTGTCAGTGTAAGAGCTTTTTTGATGGTCAGGTGGTGGTAATATTGGAGGCATCCAGGTAAACTCAATCTCTGGGCTTGTACTTGGGTGCTGGGGTCCTTCTGCAGTTGTAATATTGTGCCATGTCATCCTTGGCCTTTACCAGTGCTGCCTGGACTTCTTCTTGTGCAGTCTTCATCTGGTCCACAAACTTGTTCACAGCTTCATTCTCCAAAGGTTGGGCCCAGGGTTCAAAGCCAATGTGCAGGTGATGTCCAGCATCCAGGAAGTGTGAATGTGGTTGTTGTACTGAAACTCAGCATTGGGGAGGAGTTCATCCCAGTTGTCCTGGACTCATTGCAAAAGAGGCAGAGGTATTGTTTGAGCCCCTGGTACATGCTTTCAGTCTGGCCATTGGACTGTGGTAGGCAGTGGAGGTGTGGAGCTTCACATTGAGTAGTTGGTAGAGCTCCTGGGTGAAGTCTACCACAAATTGTGGACTCTGGTTGGATACATAGGCATTTGAGAGGCTGTGCAACTTCCAGACATTCTTCTGGTCTAGGTTAGCAGTGCCCATGGTGGAGCAGGTGGTGTGGGTAGGGATGAAATGTGCTTGTTTGCCACAGAGGTCCACCACTACCATGATGGCATTGTAACCATGGGCATTGGGGAGCTCTACAATGAAGTCTACTGAGGTGACACTCCATTGCTCTATGGGGATAGGCAGGGGATGGAGCTGTCTGGAGAAGAGGCAACATTGGGGCTTGGTCTGGAGACAGAGATCACATGTACTAGTGTAGGACCCAAGATACTAGGACATCTGGGGCCACCAAGTGTAGGACCCAATATATTGGGACATCTATGGCCACCAATAGTTCTGGGACACTAGCTCCAATGTTTTCCACTGGCCATGGTGTCCTGCAATTCAGGAGTCATGGTGTTGCTCTACAATCCTCCAGCAGAGCTCTGGGTCATTGGGCATGTAGATATGATCTCAGAAGGTCAGAAGTCTGTTGCAGAAGGCCTATTTGTCTGCATGGATGGACTTGACCCCAGTGGTATGTCCAGACTTAAGCATCCTGGCTGCCTGAGCCTGAGCAACAAGTTCCTCCTGAAGACCATCCCAGTTTCCCCACCTGATGTCCTGGAGGATCTCCACCTCCACCCCCTTGATGGCCAAGCCTTCCATGGCTTGGATTGCAAACAACTTGGGTTGGAGGAGCACAATATTGCTGTTGTCATCTCCCCCAGTGCCATGGTCTGCTCTCCAAGACAGGGTGTCTGGCTTCCCCATGCTCTGGCCTGGCTTGTGGTGCAGCAAGAAGTCAAAGTTGGCCAGGTAGAGGGACCACTGGGCCTGCTGGCAGTTGAGCTTCTTGGCCATCCAGAAATACTTGAGGTTCTTGTGATCCATCCACACTTCAAACTTATGCTGCATGCCCTCCAGGAGATGCCACTACTCCTTGAAAGACTAGATGATAGCCAGCATCTCCTTGTCATGGACTTTGTAGTTGCACTCCACCATGTTCAGACTCTTGGAGTAGAAGGCCACTAGATGCCATTTTCTGTCCTCCTGGGATTGCTGTGACAGAACAGCTCTGGTGGCAATGTTGGAGCTATTGGCTTCCACCTAGAAGGGGGAGTTGTCATAAGGAGGATGGGTCTGGAGGTGATGGCATGCTTGAGATTGTTGAAAGCCAGATGCTCTGAGGGACCCCAACTCCAGGCAGCATCCTTTGCAGTAAGGTCAAACAGCAGTCAGGCATGATGGGAGAAATCCTGGATGAACCTCTGGGAGAAGTTAGTGGAACCTAGGAAGGCCTGCACTTCCTTCTTGTTCTTGGGCTCTAGCCACTCTGCAACACCTGCCACCTTCACCAGATCCATCTCTATGGCTCTGTGCAAGATGATCAACCCAAGGTACTCAATCCAGGTCTGCTCAAACTCACACTTCTCCAGTTTAAGTTAGAGTTGATGAAGGCAGAGACATTCCAAGATGATGTGCATGACCCAGTGGTGCTCCTCCAGTGTTTTAGTGTAGATGAGGATGTTGTCAAGGTATATGCACACCATGCCTTCAGCTATCAGGTCCCAGAAGACATTGTTCATCATCATCTGGAAGGTGGCAGGGCTGTTGGTGAGTTTGAAGAACATGACAAGAGGTTCAAATAATCCCTAGTTGGTCCAGAAGGCAGCCTTCCATTTGTCTCCCTCCTGGATGCATACATTGTTGTAGCCCCACCAGACATCCAATTTGGTGAAGTACTGTGCACCCTGGAGATTGTTGATGAGCTCAGAGATAAGGGGGAGGGGGTGGCAGTTCTTCACAGTCATGGCATTAAGAACCCAGTAGTCCTGGACCAGTTGGAGGAAGCCATCCTTCTTCTTGATGAAGAAGACTGGAGAAGCCATTGGGGATTTGGAAGGGTGGATGCAACTGGAAGCCAAGTTCTCCTGTAGGAAGGCATCAAGCTTGTCCTGCTGCTTCAGCACAAGTGGGTAGACCTTACAGCTTGCAGGCTTAGAGTCCAGTATTAATTTGATGGCATGGTCCCACTGTTTGCCCTCTGGGAGTGAGTCAAAGGAGGCCTTGGAGAACACATCCTCAAACATGTGGAGATATGAAGGTATGATGTTCCAGAGCTCCTGGGGCATGGAGGTTGCAGCAAATGCCTGGGCCAACTGCTAAGAGGTGGTCTGGCTGGCCTGAATCTCTGCAATAGAGGGTGGGGAGCATAGGTTGGTGGCATATATCTGTTCTCTGCTTTCCACTGCTTTGTCTGGGGACTCCTGGTTGTGCAAGCCACAAAACTCCTCTATTAGATCCTCCTCCAGGGCCCCCCTGCTCCTCCAGTCATCCTCATGGAGGGCCTCTCTATGAGGGAATGCCAGGGCTGGGGGGTCCAGAAGGTCTAGATCTGCAAAGGGGAGATGGCCAGCCTGGCAAGCCCAAATGGCTGTGCACTCCCAAACATCAACCTGGCACTGTTCCTTGACCTTGGTGGCACAGGTGGTGCACCTCCAGGGGCATTGGCTCATGGTTACCTTGCCCCAGGCCCAATCTACTTCAGAGCTGTGCTCCCAAAGCCAGGTGAAACCAGGGATCATGTCCTACTTGCCTAGGCAGGTGACAGCAAAGACTGCCTACTCAGCATGGTTCTGGTAGCAGAGGATAAGATCAACCATAGAGTTGATGGCACCAGCCTTGTTGGATGTTCCATTGATATTGAACACTGGGATGGGCTTGGACAGTGGCTGCATGGTCAGGCAGTGGTTCTTAACAAACTCTGAGCCCAGGGACAGCCCCATGGTGCCACTCTTCAGGAGGGCAGTGACTCTGCAGGCCTGCTGAGTGTCTGTGGTCTCAATCTCTATGTCAAGGTGCAGGGAATTTGCTGAGGAGGTCACAGCTACCATGTATCACTGGGGCAATTGGCATTCCCAGGCAGGGCAGCACAGATGGGGCCTAATGGGCATCAGGGAACTTGGTGTGGAGTCCAGAGTTGGGGTTTGTATGTCTGGAGGGGGGTACTGAGATTCCTTTGTCTTAGAGTCATTGATATTGAGAGAAGCAATTTCATTTTCCATCAACAGACAAGTGAACCTGTTAGTACTTGGTGATGGAGGTGTACATCTCATCTGTCACAACCCATCCCCAGACCCCTGCCTTACCCCAGACCTCCCCTGAACTATTCCAGTAAGCCTGGAACATATCCCCCTTGCCCCCAACTCCTATGACATTTCCCTACTCCTGGCACCTGCTCTGGCAACTCCCAAAGCTTCTCTGGGAAAACCCCAATGCTTCTCCAGCATTCCCCATGATCTCCCTGGTAACTCTTCCCTCCCCCAGCATGCATCACAGTTATGTATCAAGACAATACTGCCACTCAACTAGGCAGTCTTGGGATGCCCTGAACAACCATACCCAAGACCTGCCCACACAATCTGACCTCAGACCCATGGTCCCAGAGGAGTTCCCCCCACAGGTACTTAAGCCATAGTGTAGTAATAGTTAGAGTAGTCTCAATATTACCTACATTCTTGTGTTTGTTACATCTCTTGTGTCTCTGTCTCTTTGTTCCATATCATCTCATTGAATCTCATCATTTCCCAATTGCATCTGTCTCAATCTTATCAGTCTTGATCTTATCAGTTTCCTTTTTTGTCTCTGTCTCTCATCTGTTTCCTAAGTCTTGTCTCATCTCACTTCCTTCTATTTCTTGCCTCATCTTGACTTCCCAATTAACCCCACTGCTACTCCCATTCCCTGTTGAGGTCCCTTCTGACCCAGAACTCCTGAAACCCCTCTGTACTTATAACTCAGACCCACCAAGTTGCCCCCTAGCCCTTGTTAATGACTCCAGAGCTCCATACCATGCTCATCCCCCATCTGCCTGTCACTCCTGCTCCTCTGTCTAACCTACCAGAGTATCCCAGACCTCCCCAGACCACTGTTACCACCTTTGCCCACCCTGTTTCACTCTTCTGGAGCTCACCAGAGCCAAGGATCATGAGTGTAGATGCCATGTCCACCTAGTAAGGGACTTGCCCAGTATAGCTGAGCCCCTGGGTCAGCAGAACCTGACATAATATCAAGACTCTCCCCTTACCCCATTCCCAATGTCTAACTACAGTCCTGCATATCTGCCTACCAGTTATCTAACTGACTATTATAGTAGGCCAGTACCCAATCCCTACTATCCTCCATTCTATTCAATGCCCAACCACTATGTCACAGCCACTCCATAGTACTGGGCCCCAGAACCAGATTCCACTGCCTATGGCCCATCCATTAGTCAGGGCCCACCTCTGGACTGGTGCTGCCCCTCATTGTACTCCATTGAAGGGACCTACCCCTGCCCACAGCCTGACACCCCATTGGCCCCTTGGGCACCCATGGCCCTGGTACCCCCAGCTTTTCCCCCTAGGCCCTACTATGCTTATCCTGTCCCTGCAGTGGCCCTGGTTCCCCTAGAACAACTCAACAGATACTTCCTCCCTCAGCCTCAACCCTCTGCTGCTCCCTCCATCTAAGCCCCACCCCTCCCCTAGGCAGCAAAGAGTTGAAGCTGTCAGGTTCTGCTGACCTGGGGGCTCAGCTACACTGGGTGAGTCCCTTACTAGGTGGACACAATGTCTAGACTTATGATCCCTAGCTCCAGTGAGCTCCAGAAGAATGAAATGGGGTAGGTGAAGGAGATAGTGGGGGTCTGGGGAGGTCTGGGGTGTTCTGGTAGATTATATGGGAAGCAGAGTGATGAGTGAGTGGAGGGCAAGCATGGTATGAAGCTCCAGAGTGATAACACAAACTCAGCAGGTCCAGGTTACAAGTACAGGGAGTCCTGGGAAGTTGAAATGAGATGAGAGATGGAAATGAGACAAGACAAGACTTAGAAAATAGACAAGAGACTGAAAATGGAAACTGATAAGATTGAGACTGATAAGATGGAAACAGATGCAATTGGGAGACAATAAGATTCAATGAGACAATACAGAATAGGAAGACAGATA